>OX457031.1:2065963-2093749 GCA_949752745.1 Protula sp. h YS-2021 | reverse complement strand
AAAAGGAGCTAAATGAGGCGGTGGGGAGGAGGAGGAGGAGGAGGAGGGGGAGGAATCGAGCTAAATGAGGCGGTGGGGAGGAGGAGGAGGAGGAGGAGGAGGAAGAGGAGGAAGAGGAGTGGTGGGAGGGAGCTAAATGAGGCGGTGGGGAGGAGGAGGAAGAGGAAGAGGGTGTAAATTTGATAAACATTCACTGTCTTAACGCACAGTACACTAATGTGTCAACTACCCGTATTGAAGTATTCCACCTACGACGCTTTAATCCAGTAAAACCCAGTATAATCCAGTATAACCCAGTAGAACACAGAATAACCCAACATAACCCAGTATTACCCAGTATAATCCAGTATAACGTACTATAATCCAATATAACCCAGTATAATCCAGTATAACCCAGTATAACCCAGTATAATCCAGCATAACCCAGCATAACCCAGTATAATTCAGTCATTCTTAATCTTACTTGCTATTTCTCCAGTTTCTCCCTCCCTGAATCCACCTCCCACCCCCACCCCCTCCCCACCCCCGGCACCTGTTAAAACCGTTAGAAACGTCAACACCAGAAAATGCACAACCCAGCTTTATCAGTATTTGACACTGTGTCAACCACGAAACTAAAAGATGCAGATAAGAAATAACTTCTCTCAGTGTAGAAATGAACTTTTCTGTTACCAACTGCAAAAACGCCATAAAATAAATAAATAAATAAATAAATAAATATAAAAAAAAAACAGGCGACTTCAGGTAAATACTTGTATCGAGGCAATGGCATTGAAATTCGATTCTCGTCAGTCAGATAGTCCCCCAAGCCCCTCCCCCACCCCACCCACTTTTTTTGGCTTAAATATGCTACATGAATTTATAATCATGATTTCACTGAAACATCCGAGACATGGAAATATAAATTCGAGACGTCAGTACATAAAAAATTGTGTGTAAACTTGAAGATATATTATTTTGTGTGTGTCTTTTTTTTTTCGACTAAATGTTCGGCAATATCCCCCAGCAGGTACGAAATGGTAGTGAAGTGCTTATTTTCGAAAAAAAAGGTTTACTCCAGATTGGATTCCGTGGCCACTTCTACTTTTTTCGAAACTTTGTCACACCCATACATGACTTAAAATGACGTTGCGTTTTTATTTTATTTTTTTTTTTTTTGGTTCAATACCTATTTTTTTCAGATCTCTTTAAAGGAAATTCGGTAGTTTCTAAACGAACTTCAAATAACTCTAATTTAATTTTGAGATATCTATAACCTAATTACGTGTATCTACTAATGAATTTTGGATATCTTTAAATCAATCACAGATATATTGCACATTGTGAGATATATCTACATGAATGTTAGATATCTGTAATTGAAGTTTATAAATCTCAGAGTGAATTTTTGATATCTAGTTTTCGTGACATATCTTAACAATTTTAGATACAAGTAATTACATTTAGAGATAAATTTAATTAAATTAAACTTAATTAAATTAAAAATTTTACAAAGTTTTGAATAAAAGTAAACACGGCGTTTCAAAGCCATAAAAGTATCAGAGCTTTTCGACTTTCCTGTTTGTTGTAAGAATAAGTTGTTTTAAAAATTTCCGAAACGTATATTAGTTTTTTTTTTTATTTATTAATTGCAATTCAGTAATTTCAGTTTGAAAACCAGTCATATGTTAGTGTTCTTCTGCCTGCGCCTATTTTGATACTACCTCTGAGGTAAATGATATTTTGATATCAGTTTGACTTGTAGTCATATTTTGATATCAGTTTGACTTGTAGTCATATTTTGATATCAGTTTGACATGTAGTCATATTTTGATATCAGTTTGACATGTAGTCATATTTTGATATCAGTTTGACATGTAGTCATATTTTGATGTCAGTTTGACATGTAGCCATATTTTGATGTCAGTTTGACTTGTAGTCATATTTTGATATCAATTTGACTTGTAGTCATATTTTGATATCAATTTGACTTGTAGTCATATTTTGATATCAATTTGACTGACACTCATACTTTGATATCAATTTTTAATAAGAGTCATTTTGATATCATTCTGACCCTCAGTTATCTTTTAATATCAATATTACTGACTGTTTGACTAATAGTCTTATTTCAATATCAATTTACCTAGCAGTGATATTTTGACAATAAATTGAACCTTGTCACATGTTCTATCTTTCTGACTACCAGTAGTCTTTTCATATAATTCTGACTATCATTTGTAATATTCTGAATTGAGTTTGATAAATTGATACTAGTCATTTTGATATCACTCTCACCAGCAGTCACTAAATTCTTTAATACTATTTTGATTGCCAGTTTGATTATCATTTTAACTTCCACTTTGATAAACATTTTGACTATCATTTTAACTACCAGTTTAAGTAGAGTTTACACTACCATTTTGACTACCATTTTAACTGCCATTTTTACAACGATTTACAGATGAAGAAAACCCTTTTTACAGACAGTTTCCTCTTTCTCACACTTCACTGAAATTTTCATCTTTATTTTACACATGCACATACGCACACACAAAAAATTGAAATAAAATTGCTGTTATAACTACATATTATGGGAACTCCCAATTGACGCCCATTTATAGCGTGACGATGTTGTTTGATTAAAGGTATGTGTTTAATTGGCACATAGGCTCACAGCCTAGACCCCCCCCCCCCCCACCCCACCCCAACCCTCCCCACCCCGCAAAAAAAAAAAACAAAAAAAAACAAATAAATAAATAAAACAGGACAAATCTAAAGAGGAGGGCATGTAAGAGAAAAGACAGGTTCTGTGAACTGAAACTTACTCCTTTACTTAACTACATACCGTGCAGCAGCAGTCGGCAGTTTCAAGACGAAAATTTAAATTTAAATTTAATCGATAATCATTGTGCTGTAGGAATTGGTTTTTCATTAGTTTTACGTAAGCGTTGCGTGTTTCACCAGATACAATTTGTTAAAGTTTATATATATATATATATATATATATATATATATATATATATATATACATATATATATATATATATAGTTGTAGAGAATAAATTATGCCATCACATTTTTCTACATTATTAAACTAATTACATAAACTTTGCAATCATAAATGTGTCGGAATTATGTTTTAAATATTTTGTACACAAATGCAAAGTTTGATAAAAATTGGTTTGGGCGTGGGCGTAGCTCTTTCAAAAAAAAAAACATAATAATAAAAAAAACAAGTGTTTTTCTTCGATTATTTTTTTATTCGTTTCCACTGAAAAAATCTATACATTTTAGAACAGAAAATAACATTTGAAAGAAACAGTTTAAGAAGCTATTTTTTTAAAATTAATTTATATCAGAAATTCTCAAAATATTGAGGGAAAAATCAGACAGTTGAAATCAATGTGCCCCAATAGTTGCAAGCTACAGATTGCGATCGCTTTGGTATAAAAATGGAATTACATAAAACGGGGAAAAAATGCACGCACGCGTATATACGCATCGTTATTTGTTTTTTTATTCTTTTTTATTTTGATGTACTCTTTTTGATTTTATTGGGCGTATACGAAAAATAATTAATAAAAATAAACAACAGGAACAATCATCACGCAGCCCCTTTTCTTAAAAAAAAAATCCATGACGTCGGAAAGGAGGGGCCTTTATGACACCCTCTGAACGCAAAAAAAAAAAATAAATAAAAATAAAATAAAATAAAATAATTGCTTCTTGAAAGAAATTATATCTTGAAAATTAAACTGTCTGTTTTTTTTTTTCGTAAAAAATAATTATGTGTAAACATGTTATTTGATAATGTGGCATGCTTGAACTATAAATGCACACCAAGTCGCTGAGGTCAGAGTTCTATAAATCGAAAATAAAAGCATCGTGGACATTTTTGATGTGGTGTTTTCTTGTTTTAATATTACTATAAAGAAAAGCATTTCTTGATAATATGGCGTGTGTATCGCAACCAAATGGCATAGATTTTCTAAATTTCAGAGAAAAAATTGTTTCTCACCTTTACTATTATTATTATTTTTATTATTATTATTATTATCATTATTATTATTATTATTATTATTATTATTATTATTATTATTATTATTATTATTATTATTATTATTATTATTATTATTATTATTATTATTATTATTATTATTATTATTATTATTATTATTATTATTATTATTATTATTATTAAAAATACAAACATAAATGTCACTTTATGAATTCTAAAATTATTTTCTGAAATTATGTAAAGCTTAAATTCGATAGTGGAAAAAGCACCAAAAAGAGAACCGCTTTTCGCTCGTTGCGATCCACTTCTTCTCCTTAGATATAAGATCGTTTTCCAAAACGGAACCATTTTGTTGGTCCTTTTTCCGTTTTGGTGGTCCTATTTCCGGTTTGGTGGTCCGATTTCCGTCTTGTGGTTCTATTTCCGTTTTGGTGGTCCTATTTCCGTCTTGTGGTCCTATTTCCGTTTTGGTGGTCCTATTTCGTTTTGTTGGTCCTATTTCCGTTTTGTTGGTCCTATTTCCGTTTTGTTGGTCCTATTTCCGTTTTGGTGGTCCTATTTTTGTTTTGGTGGTCCTATTTCCGCCGTTTACACGCAATCGCACATTTAATAAGTACCGCGAAACCACTGAAACAGGTCCATCACTGGGACTACAGTTGGGTAGTCCTGTTTGTGAGGTGGTCCTTTTTCCCGTGATGGTCCTATTTTTTTAGGTTCTTTGTAATGGAAGTCACCTGTTGAAAAGTGGTCTCATTATTGAGGTGACCCCATTTGTGGGGTTGTCCTGTTTGTGAGGTGGTCCCATTTGCAGGGTGGCCCCATTTGTGGGGTTGTCCTATTTGTGAGGTGGTCCCATTTGCGGGATGGTTCTGTCTATGAGGTGCTCTGATCTGCGGAGTGGTCCTTTTTGTGAGGTGGTTCCATTTGCAGGGTGATACCATTTGAGGGATGATCCTATTTGTGAGGTGGTCGTATTTTCAGGGTGGTCCCATCAAGGGGTTACGCTATATCTATTTTCAATCAATGATATATCTGTGATTAAACTTTAATTTACTATAAATTAATTAAAGACACCTCAGGTATACACAGATATCTTCAATATATCCAATATCTTAAATATCTTTAACTCTATATCTTTAAAAAAATATAGAATTATCAAGAATATCGTTTCTAGCTTCTCTATTGTTGTGTTGGAACTCTTGCAAACGCCTTTGCTGTAGTTTGCTCTTCAGAAAACATAAATAATTTCTACAGATTTCCGCTTTTTTTACCAAAGTTAAATATAGTAAACTTTGCCCTTTACTTTACTTTGCTGATCTTTAGAAACTACACATAATTTGCATGTATTTCCCAGATTTGTTTCTTTTTACCAAAGAAGAAAATGATCGAAATTTACCCCAAACCGTTGCTGATATATATATATATATATATATATATATATATATATATATATATATATATATATATATATATATATATATATATATATATATATATATAATAATTATTAAATAAATAAATAAACAACGCTTTGGGAATCAGAAAATCCCTGGATCAGATTTTTGTCTGGATCCTACAAAAACAAAAAAAACCTGGATTGCAAGTTCTTTGATCTTGCTTATAACAATCACATAATGGAGACGTAATCAAACGTGAAATCAACATGATTGACAAATGCAGACGTTAATGTTTGAACAACATGATATTATAGTAATGCGGCTCTAATATTTAACCGTGCAGCGGACAGAATGTTGAGCAAGAATTAAAAAAATTTGCATTCTGAAATCAGCGTCTTGAATATAACCGCTAAACTCCTTGAATAAATAAAACTTAGTGTTATTTTTACATTTTGATGACATTTGTTTTGTTCCAAAAATAGTAACTATATACAAAAAAAAAAAAAAGAACCAAGACGCAAAAACTTTGAATTTTGTGTCGAAATTTACTTGATGATCTAAAAAATCGCTTCTTGTTAAGAGATCGTCACTCCGTGGGGAAGGGGGAGGGGGAGGACATTTGTTGTTTTCCAAACTTCCAAACTTTAGGGAGGAATTTCAAAGCCAAGGACACGCACTGTGGCTGGTCGTAAGCGAGTGACCTGGACCCCCGCCCCTCCCCCCCCCCCCACACCCGGAGAGGTGGGTCTTAAGTTTTTTTTTAAATCAGTGACCGCAGACGGAATTGCAAGCAATCGGCGATCGGTTTACATGTCACTCCGCAATCAATTCGAACCCGAACGAAAGCCCAGACGAATTACCAAACGCAATCCGTTGTTATCCAACAGCCAACCTCTCCGGCAGGTTCGGTCTGTTGTGTATAACACCTTTTCACTCCGCAGACCCATTGGGGATTCCGCGAAAAGAATACTCATTGACGAGGAGGGGGGGGGGGGGAGGGGGGAACTACTGTTAGAAATATACATCCACCCATGTGTTTATACATAACAGTTAGATCCCAGCAGAGGTCAGCTGTTTTATAACAACGGACGAACCTACGCCAGCTGAGCCAAACGTCGCCCCATTTCCAGTATAAAAAATCATAAGAAAACACGTAGTGAGTAAGCATACATTCACTCATTTTCTTTTCTAGTATTTAATAACTTCCTCATTCTTTTACTCTAAACATTGTATTTCTTTATGAACAAACATTTTCTCTCTCTCTCTCTGTGTATTTATTGGCAAAATATTTATTAGTCTGATTTTTAGCAGGACAGTTTTGGTTCAAATAATATGAACTTTAATTATTATATACCATTTCTATGGGTTCTTATATTTAATTAAAATCTGAAGAATTAATATCAAAATAAATTATTGAAAGTTAAATTTACCAGTTAATTCAGTTGGAATAAATACAAATTGCAGTTCGGGTATTTTCCAGTCAACACATCTCTTCCTGTAAAACTGAATAAAAAATAAAAATCAAAATCAAAATCAAAACCAGTTTCAGGCATTTTTTCTATCTTTTTTTGCTCCTCCTTTGTTTTTCTTTCTTTGCTTTTTTATTTTTGTAATCTATTTTCTGGTCGTTCGTTTTCTTTCGGGAATTTCCGTGTTGTTTTTTTTTTTTCACTTTCGGGAGTTTCCGTGGTGTTCGTTCTCTTTCGGGAGTTTCTATGATGGAATGCTAGTCCGTTTGTGTGTCTTGAATTTCTCTCTGTCTCTCTGTCTCCCCTTCTTTCTCTCTCTCTCTCTCTCTCTCTCTCTCTCTCTCTCTCTCTCTCTCTCTCTCTCTCTCCCAGTGATGCGTGAGAGGGGTAGGGCGGGGGCTGAGCCATAAGGAGACTCGAACTTCTCTCTTCGTCGTCTTCTGTGCCAACGAATAGTTACAGCAAAAAAAAAAAAAAAAACCGCTGGAGTATTGGTATATTCTAATCAACTTGGCCAACAATCCCATCTTCATCCCCTCCACCCCCCCCCCCCCTCCTCCACTCCCACTTCCAAAATAACGCCCCAAGCGTACACACGACGAATGACGTCACTGCTTATTTTCCAGGGAGAAAAAAACGCAGATATATGAGAGAAAAAGAAATATATTTTTCTTTCTCTGTTTTATTTTTATTTTTAACCACCGCGGGATTGAAATTATTCAGATTTCAGACGCCAGCGCAGCAAAAATACACCAAATTCCTAAATGATTTTAGAATGTATTTCATTATTTTTAGACCTTTCTATTTTTTATTAAATTAAATTATTGCCTGAAGGTAAATACTTAATACTGTGTTATATATTGATAACAATAATGATCGTAATTAAAAATATAAAATTGATGAGGGTTAATGTGCGGGGATGCACAAACACCGTATACGCCTAAAGGTAATTTCTCCCCTCCCCCCCTCCCCCCCACCTCCGCCTCATTCCTGGGCGGGGTCGATTTTTTAAAAGTTGGCATTTCATGTAAAAAATGGCATTCCATAAGCATATTGACGTGTAAACTAAATAATGTACTTAATATACAGAATAAAATTCTCCGGTCCCAATCTTATGCCCTTAGCCCCCCCCCCCCCCCCCCACCTTAACACCAACACACAGTTACTACCAGAAAAACTGTAAAACGCAATTTGCTATTTTGTAACTTCTTTTTACTTTATAAGAGTTTGATAATCGTAGGAAAAATATAAGGCTTAAAAATAATGATAATAATTATAAAAAAAAGGAGAAGTATTTGAGGATATCAAAATTTTGGCGCCACCTGGTGGTAAGAAATTAAGGTCTTTGCGATCCCTTCCTTTTAATCACCAGAGTGCAACTAAATGTTGTGCCAAGTTTCGCCACTCTTATATATACGGTGCTATTTTTAGACGCGCTAATCATACCGACTCTCACGATTTTGTGTTATTGTTCGTGAAATAAATGCGCTATATTGTATCATCTCTCCCCCCCCCCTTCCCCTCTCTCCCCCTCCCCGTCTCCCCCCCCCCCCTCCTTTAACCAAGGATTACTTGTTTGATTTGCCCCCCTGGTATATTGCATACCTCACTTTACGGTGCGTGTTTTTTGTACCATTTACTTAATCAGCCATCGTTTCACCGTAACATGGGCGTTCCACATTTTGACTCGAATGAATTAAAGTCATGAACTATGTACTGCAGTGTCGCTTAAAACAGAACGGGCCTTTAATCTTCTGATAAGCTCTGTCGTATATCATTCCCTGTTTTTTTTTTCTTAATTTTTAAACAAAAAAAGAATTTTAGATAATATATATTTTTATCTAGAAAAAAAAAAGAAATAGTGTGTAAATAAACTAAAGACAAATAAAGAAAAACAACAACATCAATAAAACTAACCCCAAATTTCCAAATTCAAAGGCAAAAACAATGGTAATATCATTTTAACATTTGACGGAGTAAATGAAATCCTAAAAACAAGTATTCATGTAGAATAATTCGCAATAATGATAATAATAATAATAATAATAATAATAATAATAATAATAATAATAATAATAATAATAATAATAATAATTAATAACATTGTTTCGGAACTCTGTAAGTGCCTGAGTTAAGATTGAAAAGAAATCATGACGTCACAATAATAAAAACAATAATAACTTAAAAAGAGTGAAATTATCTTCGCAGGGTGAAGATTATATCCAAAATGTACCCATTTACGTTTCCTTGGTGGGATTTCTTTGAGCGTGATGTGTGTGTCCCCCCCAAACGTGATTTGGTAAACCTTAGAAACTCAGGCCTACAGTTAAAAAATAATAAATAAAAAGAAATTAACAAAAAACGAGAAGAAGAGCTGAGATAGGAAATAAGGAAAAAAACTGCAGCTTCATTTCCGTCTAAGATACTTTACCGATCGTCTCAAGAATTTTGATGGATTCTTCTTTTTTTGAAATTTTGGAAGTGATGCGAAAAGAACAAAGTAAATAAAGCCGGAAAGATATTTTAGACTTGAAAGTAGAAATTGTTGTCATAAAACAGCTGACCTCTGCAGAGATGTATATCTGTTTGATATAAACACAGTGAGGTTGTAATTTTAAAGAGTAGTTCCCCTCTTTTAATGAGAACTATTTTCGGGGAATACGCAGTGAGTGGGCCAAGAGAAAAAGATCTTACGCAAAAAGAACCGAACCGACGTAGAGATTGGCTGTTGCACAACAGAAGTAGAGGTTGGTTGTTGCACAACAACACATTGTCGGAGAGGGAGGTTTTGATTTAGAACGAAATAGAAATATCGTTATGTTCTCTCGAGAATTTTCTTTTAGGAGCTTGACATTTTTTTGGATATAACAGCTCAAAATAGTTCCGTTAATGGCTAATATTTGGAGTTTGTTTCTTTAGTTATATGACGTAATAATCAACTACCGCCCTTCCCCAAATACTCAAGCACATTTTCCGGGATATCACTAAGACATTTACTTAAGCTCCCCCTCCCCCTCCCCACCAATCCCCCTCCCCGCCCATCCCCATCCCATAATAAAAACCAGTAATTTTATGTGTTTCCGCCTCAAATCAACAAATTCGTGACTCAGTAGTAACCTTGGATAAAAAAAAAAAAAAAAAAAAAAGAAACAAACAAAAAAAAAAAAGCAAAAACAAACAAACAAACAAAAACAAAACAGGACCAGAGGCTGACTGTTAGATCTGTTTGTTAGAACGCTCGATCAGTTATTTCAAGATCCTGGATTTTTGATAATCAGCGACTTTTTTTTTCAACAAATAAATCTCCAAAGCCTATTCGTGCTTCAAATCTCTAAATGCATTCATCACTGTGATAAAATAAATATTGAAATTCAGGAAAGAAAATAATTGTTTTGTTGAAAAAGTTGGCTTATTACATTGGGGGTGTGTTCATGCACTTGTTCACAAAATCAACATGGGTGTAACTTAATTTTTGTCCTCGCTGATTTCACAAAAATAAGTGAAGTGTGTTTAACTATTGCGCATTTCAAAATATTGCTGCACTCCGAGACCTGCAGTTCACTGTATGTCTATTTTGCTTGTTACAACACTAAAATACACGTTTGAGTATAACATCTATCTATCTATCTATCTATCTATCTATCTATCTATCTATCTATCTATCTATCTATCTATCTATCTATCTATCTACCTATCTATCTATCTATCTATCTATCTATCTATCTATCTATCTATCTGCCTGTCTGTCTGTTTATCTATCTATCTATCTATCCATCTATCTATCTATCTATCTATCTATCCATCTATCTATCTGCCTATCTGTCTGTTTATCTATCTATCTATCTATCTATCTATCTATCTATCTATCTATCTATCTATCTATCTATCTGCATATCTGTCTGTTTATCTATCTATCTATCTATCTATCTATCTATCTATCTATCTATCTATCTGCCTGTCTGTCTGTTTATCTATCTATCTATCTATCTATCTCTCTATCTACCTATCCATTTAAGTATATATATATATATATATATATGTATGTATCTATTTGTCTATCTATCCATCTATCTATCTATCTATCTATCTATCTATCTATCTATCTGCCTGTCTGTCTGTTTATCTATCTATCTATCTATCTATCTATCTATCTATCTATCTATCTATCTATCTATCTATCTATCTATCTGCCTGTCTGTCTGTTTATCTATCTATCTATCTATCTATCTATCTATCTATCTATCTATCTATCTATCTATCTATCTGCCTGTCTGTCTGTTTATCTATCAATCTATCTATCTATCTATCTATCTATCTATCTATCTATCTATCCATTTAAGTATATATATATATATATGTATGTATCTATTTGTCTATCTATCTATCTATCTATCTATCTATCTATCTATCTATCTATCTATCTATCTATCTATCTATCTATCTATCTATCTATCTATCTATCTATCTATCTAGCTATCCATCCATCCATCCATCCATCTATCTATCTATCTATCTATCTATCTATCTATCTATCTATCTATCTATCTATCTATCTATCTATCTATCTATCTATCTATCTATCTAGCTATCCATCCATCCATCCATCTATCTATCTATCTATCTATCTATCTATCTATCTATCTATCTATCTATCTATCTATCTATCTATCTATCTATCTATCTATCTATCCATCTTTCTATCTATTTTTCTATCTATCTGTCTCGCTGTCTGTCTGTTCATCTATCTATCAATCTATCAATCTATTTATCTATCAATCTATCTCTGTATCTATCTGTCTGTATACCTGTCTATCTATATGTCCACCAATCTCTCTAATTATTTTTTTATCTTTACACACAAACAGAAGTATACCTAGATTTTGTGAGCCATATTTAAGACACCGAAATCGGTAGGGCGCCGCATGAACTCTTTTCCAGCCAGTAACAAGTGCACTTCTATTTATTTCCTACAAAATACCATTAATTTATTTTATTTTTGCAGTTACTTAAAAGTGTAATTAAAACCAAAATGAAATATGTGAAGAACAATAAAATGCCAACAGATCTGTTTTCAATTTATAACAAGCTATAAACTATTCACAATAATAGATCATTCTTTAAAAAAAACATAGTGACGTCACAGAAGAAGCCAACGCTTTAGTTTGAAGAGGAGAAAATCAAATTTTCCCATGCCATCAGTCTTTGTGAAAATATTACAGTATGTCATAACTCAATGCTTTTTAAAATTTTTTTTTTTTGAGGGGGGGGGGGGGCGGTTGTTTCACGAGAGTCGAACATGCGAGTACATGGATACTTTTCACCATGGAAAACTGCTTAAACTTTTAAAGTTCAAGATTGATGTCTGTGTGCATTTTGTACTTGTGTGTGAAGTGTGTGCTTGAAGCCCCCTGCTTCTGTGATGTGGCTCTAGCAGTGGTTAGCGGTCCTCTGTGTTCCCGTGAGGTCCACCTAGGAGTGCTTTATGGAGCACTTCACGCACAGAGAACCACAAACCAATGCTAGGATCACCTCACAGGAACAGAGGACCACAAGCCACTGCCAGGATTGCTTCGCAGGAGCAGAGGACCACAAACCACTGGCAGGATCACCCCACAGGAATTGGGACCACTAGCAGTGGTTTGTGGTCCTTTGTCCCTCTGTGGTGATCCTGATAGTGGTTTGTGGTCGTCTGTTTCTGTGAGGTTATCCTGTAGTGGTATCCTGGAGTGGTTTCCCTGTTTGGTAAGGTTGTCCTGTAAAGTGGTTTCTGGTCCTCTGCGTGTAGTCTTTGAAATGAGTTGTGGTCCTCTGTTCCTGTGGTGATCCTGGCAGTGGTTTGTCATCCTCTGTTCATATGAAGTGATCCTGATAATGGCTTGTGGTGCTCTGCGGCTGAGAAGTGATCCTGCCATTGATTTGTGTTCCTCTCAGTATTCCTGTCAGTGGTTTGTGCTATCAGTGGTTTCTGGTCTTCTGTTCCTGCGAGGTAATCCTGTCAATGGTTTGTGGTCCTCTGTTCCTGTGAGGTGATCCTGGTAGTGGTTTGGGTTCCTCTGTTCCTGTGAGGTAATCCTGTCACTGGTTTGTGGTCCTCTGTCCCTTTGGGATGATCCTGTCAGTGGTTTGTGCTCTTCTGTTCCTGTGAGGTAATCTTGTAAGTGGTTTGTGCTCCTCTGTTCCTGTGAGGTGATCCTGTCACTGGTTTGTGGTCCTCTGTTCCTGTGAGGTAATCCTGTCAGTGGTTTGTGCTCTTCTGTTCCTGCGAGGTAATCCTGTCAGTGGTTTGTGCTCTTCTGTTCCTGTGAGGTGATCCTGTCACTGGTTTGTGGTCCTCTGTTCCTGCGAGGTGATCCTGGTAGTGGTTTGGGGTCCTCTGTTCTTGTGAGGTGATCCTGGCAGTGGATTCTGCTCCTCTGTTCCTGTGAGGTAATCCTGTCAGTGTTTTCTACTCCTCTGTTCCTGTGAGGTAATCCTGTCAGTGGTTTGTGGTCCGCTGTTCCTGTGAGGTGATCCTGTCACTGGTTTGTGCTCTTCTGTTCCTGTGAGGTAATCCTGTCACTGGTTTGTGGTCCTCTGTTCCTGTGGGGTGATCCTGTCACTGGTTTGTGGTCCTCTGTTCCTGTGAGGTGATCCTGGTAGTGTTTGGGGGTCCTCTGTTCCTGTGAGGTGATCCTGTCAGTGGTTTATGGTCCTCTGTTCCTGTGAGGTGATCCTGGCAGTGGTTTCTTCTCCTCTGCTTCTGTGAGGTAATCCTGTTAGGGGTTTGTACTCTTCTGTTCCTGTGAGGTGATCCTGTCACTGGTTTGTGGTCCTCTGTTCCTGTGAGGTGATCCTGGTAGTGGTTTGGGGTCCTCTGCTCTTGTCAGGTGATTCTATCAGTTGTTTGTGGTCCTCTGTTCCTGTGTGGTGATTCTGTCAGTTGTTTGTGGTCCTCTGTTCCTGTGAGGTGATTCTGTCAGTTGTTTGTGGTCCTCTGTTCCTGTGAGGTGATTCTGTCAGTTGTTTGTGGTCCTCTGTTCCTGTTAGGTGATTCTGTCAGTGGTTTGTGGTGGTCTGTTCCTGTGAGGTGATTCTGTGAGTGGTTTGTGGTCCTCTGTTCCTGTGAGGTGATCCTGTCAATGGTTTGTAGTCCTCTGTTCCTGTGAGGTAATTCTGTCAGTTGTTTGTGGTCCTCTGTTCCTGTGAGGTGATCCTGTCAATGGTTTGTAGTCCTCTGTTCCTGTGAGGTAATTCTGTCAGTTGTTTGTGGTCCTCTGTTCCTGTGAGGTGATCCTGTCAATGGTTTGTAGTCCTCTGTTCCTGTGAGGTAATTCTGTCAGTTGTTTGTGGTCCTCTGTTCCTGTGAGGTAATTCTGTCAGTTGTTTGTGGTCTTCTGTTCCTGTGAGGTGATTCTGTCAGTGGTTTGTGGTCCTCTGTTTGTCTTCGGTGATCCTCGCAGTGGTTTGTGGTCCTGTGTTCCCGTTAGGTGATCTTTTCAGTACTTTGTGGTCTTCTGTTCCTGTGAGGTGATCCTGGTGGTGGTTTCTGGTCCTCTGTTCCTGTGAGGTGATTCTGTCAGTTGTTTGTGGTCCTCTGTTCCTGTGAGGTGATTCTGTCAGTTGTTTGTGGTCCTCTGTTCCTGTGAGGTGATGCTGGGAGTGGGTTGTGGTCTTCTGTTCCTATGAGGTGATTCTGTCAGTTGTTTGAGGTCCTCTGTGATTCTGTCAATGGTTTGTGGTCCTCTGTTTGTCTTCGGTGATCCTCGCAGTGGTTTGTGGTCCTGTGTTCCCGTTAGGTGATCTTTTCAGTACTTTGTGGTCTTCTGTTCCTGTGAGGTGATCCTGGTGGTGGTTTCTGGTCCTCTGTTCCTGTGAGGTGATTCTGTCAGTTGTTTGTGGTCCTCTGTTCCTGTGAGGTGATTCTGTCAGTTGTTTGTGGTCCTCTGTTCCTGTGAGGTGATTCTGTCAGAGGTTTGTGGTCCTCTGTTCCTGTCAGGTGATCCTGTCAATGGTTTGTGGTTATCTGTTCCTGTGAGGTGATCCTGTCAATGGTTTGTGGTCCTCTGTTCCTGTAAGGTGATTCTGTCAGTGTGGTTTGTGTTCTTTTGTTCCTGTCAGTTGATCCTGGTGGTTGTTTGTGGTCCTCTGCTCCTGTGCGGTGATCCTGTCAATGGTTTGTGGTCCTCTGTTCCTGTGGTGATTCTGTCAGTTGTTTGTGGTCCTGTGAGGTGATTCTGTCAGTTGTTTGTGGTCCTCTGTTCCTGTGAGGTGATTCTGTCAGTTGTTTGTGGTCCTCTGTTCCTGTGAGGTGATGCTGGCAGTGGTTTGTGCTCTTCTGTTCATGTGAGGTAATCCTGTCAGTGGTTTGTGCTCCTCTGCTCCTCTCATCCTGTAACTGGTTTGTGGTCCTCTGTTCCTGTGAGGTGATCCTGGCAGTGGTCTGGTCAGTTGAATGAAAGCGCCAGTGATTTAGTGTTTGCCCCAAGCCGGATTCGAACCCGGTACCTTGGGATCACTAGACCAAGCGCTCTAACCAACTGAGCTAACCGTCCGCCATTGGCGGCCAATTTCGGCATTTAAAATGTACCAATTAGAGTTTTGTTTATACCAAGCCACCAGCACAGAGCATCGTATTTTAGAAAGAGGGCACCCGAGGTGAAAAAACAAAGGCCGGTGGGGGTAATTTTAGGGGATGGTGCGGTACGCGTGGGAGATTAGTTGAAAGCGAGGAGTGGGTGGGGGCCTACTTTGCCATTCAGTACTCAGCATTTCCCTTAAAGCGGGGTTTGTTGTTTTCGTCGAAAAATAAACTGCACTCCGTGTTTGGTTAAAAAAGGGTATTAATTCAAACCTAGTACTCCCCGTTTAAGGTTTTTTTTAATAAATTATGAAAACGCATAGTAATTTGTTCGCGAGTCATCCCCCTCCACGCCCACCCCCACCCACCCAGGAGATCACAAGATCCCAACACAGTAAGAAGAACGAACCCACTTAGAATCCTTCTATTGTAAAAAAAATATAAATGATTAAACAAAGCGGTCATGGATAGTGGAGGGGAGGGGGAATTTAGTCTCGGGCAATACCTTCCTCACTGCCCGGAACCCCCTCGCCTCCCCACCTGTCCCGTCAAACAATTTTATGAAAAAAAGAATGCACCAGATTCAAGTCCAATAATATCACAATGCACTCGGGTATGACAGTGAAACCAGTGCTGCTACACATGTGCACTCATATGTGATTGCAAAGGTGCATTATAACCAAAGCAGCGATGCATACAACACATATCGAACTTTTTACAGCCCTCTCCCCCCCCCCCCCCCTTCATAGCATTGGCTTGTGCACCCCCATGCCTCTACTCTTCAACCCCGACTACCTCCCCCCACCCCCTCCCCCACAGCGTGTACATTTTATGGATGGTTTTAGAGCATACCGACTATAATCTCTTCAGTTTTGACATATATTGATACATAAAAGTTGACAATAATAATAATAATAATAATAATAATAATAATAATAATAATAATAATAATAATAATAATAATAATAATAATAACGAAAAAAATTGTTCCGGAACTCTGTAAGTGCTGAGTAAAGAGTGAAAACAAATCGTGACGTCACGCGTCATTTTTCAACCGTCTATGATCTGTTGGTAATAAGCCAGATCAATGAATCCAGATCCTGATTCTCTGGATTGTTCTTTCGGGGGTGTATACGGAACAATCTCCTGGCTGATTGAACGCGATATATCTCCGCCAGATGTCTCTTCTTGCAAACTTCCGGTGTGGCGGCCATTTTGATTCAAGGTCACAAAGTCACGGCCATTGTATCTAATATCGCCCTCGGATCTGGAGTGCACGCGTTTCTGTTGGTTTGGCTGCTCACCAGTGCTTTGCGCATGCGCATCGGGTAGTGGCGCAGGCACACTGACATCCGGTTCACTTTGCGCGTTCACGACTGGCCTTGCGCGCACGAATCGACGCGGTTTGCGCGGCGCGCTGTCCACTGGCGTGAGATACTGACTGGTTATTCCACCAGGGGTTGCTATCTTATCACCCTTCACAATTGCGTCCGATTTTGTTTTGTAAATCCTTTTGTGTTGGTTTTTCGTAGCATCGCCAGGGTCGGGGTCTTTTGAATAACGCGGGGGAAACGGCTCCGATTTATTAGACAAATTACTTTCCCTTCCCTGAGAGGAAGCGCATTCGCTTTCAGAATACGCTTTGTTCGCAAACCCAGCCGCAGGATCAGCTGATATACTCACTTCCGCTTCCGGTATATGTTCATATAAACTATCACGTTTCGGTACAGGCAGAGGTCTGCCCACGTTGCTCTCGTTGCTGAGGTGGGAGTTAATCGATCCCATACTGATCATGGTAATGCGATTGTTGTTGTTAACAGATACGATACTCTGAGATGGGTCACGGAGGATGTGTGGACTCTTTTCGTTGTCTCTCTGCCGGCGCCTTAGCAACAGCAAGGTCAGGGTCGCTATGGCAACCACAGCGACAAGTAGCAACGTGCCAACGGTTGCTAGGGCGATGATGAGTCCCATGTTCGAACACGTGTCTTCGCCTGGTGTGACAAAATCAGTGCACGTGTACAAGTCGCACGTGTTGACTAAACCACAGCACGTGTATGGCGTTCCTTTCGATAGTCCTGTTAAAACAATTGACTTGGTTGTTATGGGGAACTCTTCTGAAAAGTAGTTCTCCTGAAGATGTTTTCTGCAGCTTATTTCGATTATTGCGCTATCGTCAACGCCGCCATATTGCCATGACAACACAGCCCCTGTTTCGTCAATACTTGTTGTGTACAACGTCAGCGTTGCGTCATCACTACAGGTGCTCTCATTGGGCGGACATGTTGGAGAAGGTGTAGGCAACGGCTGCCCATTCTCCGTACAGAAATGACTTAGATCGCCATTTTCTACATCCACATTTGCGTCCTTGATTACGTCATAGCACGTAGTTGGATGAAAAACGATGCTATTCTCAGCCAACCAATCCTGGAATTTTTTCATATCACAGTCGCATAGCAACGGATTGTCATCAACCAGTACTATATACAAATGTGATGACAACGCTTCAAACATTTCCCTTTTCAGTGACGTAATTTTGTTATTTGGTAGAGCCAGAAATTGAAGCGATTCCATCCCAACGAGAGAGCTAGCATCAAGGTATTCTACTTCCGAGTTCATTATAGATAACGTCGTCATTTTTTCGGAGTTCGAAAGCATTAAGTAAGGGAGCATAGTGATTGAATTACCGCTCAGTTCCAGAACAGCGATCCACCATGCTGCTTTCAGTACCGGATACACCCCGTTGTCAAGGCGATTATAGGACAGATCCACCCACGTTAAATACGTGCACTGGTTGAACAGTGCATCCGGAAGTGACGTCAGTGAGTTGTTGGCTAGATTAATCGAGTTCAAGGCCACTAGACTGTCAAAGATACCAGCCGGTAGTGACGAAATGTTGTTCGCCTTTAGACCCAAAGTCCGTAATTTCACGAGGTCGGAAAAAGCGCCATCTAGGATAGCGGCGATTTGGTTGTAATTAAGATTCATTTCATCGAGAACAGTCAAACCTGACAAATCATTGGCATCTATAACAAAAAAATAAATAAATAAATGAAAGAATAAAACCAAAAATACAAGAGAAATAAAAAGAACTATATGAAAAATTTGACCAATAAAAGTACAAAAAGAAAGCTCTGATTCAATTTTTAAAACAAACCAGTATAAAGCCATAATCAAAATCGTTTTAGCTGACCACTGCATAATTTTGTGAGTATTTAAATGTATTATTTGATCTGTGGTAATATTGTAACATTGAAACACCTCTCTTCTTTTTTACTTTTTTTCTTCTTGTGTTTTTTACAAATATATTTATCAGCTATTGACTTATTTTGAGTGAACATGAAATGTTATTGACCATTAAGAAAATGTTGACTTTAAGGTCAATATTTTCATAACTGGTCAACAATAACTTCACGTTAACTCGAAGGAAGTCACTGCTTGCTTTGTTACACGACTTAATTGGCATTCTGGTCAACATTAAAATACTTGTTGACTTGAGAACCGTCCAATCAGATTACAACTTGTTAACCAAATCGTATTACAATTATTACAATTACCAATAAATGCTCACAAGCAAACTCTTAATCAAGGGGTAATAATGAAACACAATAAATAAATAAATGAATAAATAAGTAAATAAAAAGACACGTCATGTAAATGCAGGCACCATTAAGCAAATCTTTAGTTTCTCTTGTAAATATTTCCCAGCATGCATTGCATGTATTTTCATGGCTTTTCACTTGCATATCGTTGTTGTCCAAGTGCCAACCTCTTCCACGGTTCGGTTTGTGTATAACACTTTCGTAGACGCACTGGGGTCTCCGCGAAAGTAGTACTCATAAAGTAAGGGCTACTTTTTAAAATATCTATGCGCTCTGTGTTTATACATAACAGACATATCTCTCAGAGGTTATGTGTTTTATAACAACGCCTGCATATCAAACGATCCCCCACCCCATCTACTCACCTATGGACGCGATATCATTGTGATCGAGTAACAACACTGTGACGTCACTCGGTATCCCGGCCGGGATGGACTGGAGCTCGCGCGACGAACAGTTTACGGTCGTCTCGACGCAATCACACTCCGTGGGGCAGGCGCTCACCCCGCCCACCACCAAACACATCACAAAACACAAACCGGAGATTCTCATCTACAAATGCGAATAAACATAAAGAACTATTTATTTTTCCAGTTTTTTTTCTCTGTTTTCTGTTTTTTAATTATATATTTATTTAATTAATTAATCGATTAATTTATTTACTACTTTGACATCACAGCAGTATCTCTAATAAATAGTAAATAATAACATATTTTTCACGTTTTTGCTTTTTTCTTTAATAAATTAACTAATTTATTTAATTGTGTATTTGCTACAAATCTGAATACAATGTAAATAAAAATACTGATGGTTTCATTGTTTTATATGAAACACAGAAAGTTAAATTAGTGAGGAATTAAATTTCCACGGAAATGTGACGAAAATAAGATAAAATAAAATTAATAAAAACGAAGTAAGAACACATATTCTTTAGCCCCTTTCAGCCAATCATTTCAGTTCTAAATACTGCGGTACCTAATACAAATTTGGAGTATCTAATGGACTGCCCTCATTTCCGTGACTTCTGGTGCCATGTTGCTATTTATACTTATTTACTGTCCCTTTTTGGGGGTGTCGATTTTAGCAGTAAATATCAAAATTGTAGTTGGGGAAACCATCCTTTAAACACACCTCAATTGGCATTATTCTGAAAATGTTGCAGCCTGTCAATCAAAACTGCCACCTGTCAATCAAACTTAGATCTGTCAGTAAAAATTTCCAGATAATTTATGAAATAATTCTCCTAAGTCTAAGAGATTACAGAAGTTTTCGCAATTCCACAAGCAGTTCACTATTGAAAATATGTATATATGTAGAACATCCTGCCCTCTTTCTGTATAGGGCTTTCAATCAGCGAGTATTCAAAATAGATTAATATTTATAGGAAATGTCTTCACTCATAACAGCTCTGGTCATTTCCATTTCCACAAATGATTGCGGTCAGATGTCAGGTTTTTTTCTTAAGTGTTTTTACAATATATTTGCGGTAACAGTTATTGCAATAAATGAACTATTCTTAAGAATTCACTATCAACATTTTAGACATAAAAACGATGCTGGGGATATTTTTATATCCGTGCGGTTTAACTTTTATTATATGTAATTAACACACATTCTTTGACTGTAAATATCCATTTTTTATCGAATTCCAATTTTACTACAGAAAACCACAGCTGTTTATTATTTATTATTTATTTATTATTTATTATTTATTTATTATTTATTATTTATTCCTGTTCAGAATCGTATTTTTAGTAAGTGTGATTTTTGCTAGTCGGTGGCGAAAATGGTCTAATTTTTTCTGTTCTTTATCCCTTCCCTTTTCCTTTTATTTTCTTTCCTTTTTTCTCTTTTGATTTTGCTTCTTTTTTGTTTTTTTTCTTTTTTGGCGTTTTTTTGTTGCAGTTCCTTTTATAAACTAATTTACAGTTGAAATATTAATATAACCAATTCATTATTTAATACGTTGATTTGCTACAGGCCTTTGATTTTCAAAAACACTGTTTTTTTTTATATGACCAAAATAAGTAAGTAAGTATCCTCAAAAACTACTGGTATCATTATGAAATAAAATAACACTGCTACAAAAAATCAAAGAAATTTTATGACTATACAAATAACGGAAATTGTGTAAAGAAAGAATACCCGGATATAGAAGAGATGTGGAAATTATCAGCTCATAAACATAAATGTGTGTCATATAACAGAGCTCATTCTGAGTGTGTTTTTGCTCCCCCAGCAAGTTGTTGACACCTTAACTGCCTTATCTATAAGAGTATGGCTAACGGCGGTGTAAATCAGTTGCTTATCAGCAACTTGCGCCGGTAAAACGTGCAGCAAACGTCCTCACCCTTCCCCTCCCCCTCCCCCCTCCCCTCAAATACGATATCCACTTCAGAGCGGGGTGGGGGGTGGTGAGGAGGGGGAGGAGGTCAGTGATAAAAGCTCTCGTGTTATCCGTTTACGAGATAAGGGAATAAAACGGCACACTATTTGCCTCTGTTGTCACGGCGTGACGTTTGCGTCCTTAAAATGACTGCATTCGCTATTATTAAACTGAAATATTCTACGGGCGAATTCAAGAGAATTGGTCTTACCTGGTCTAAAGTGGTTGTACTTGGTCTAAAGTGGTCTTGCGTTGTTTTACGTGTTTTTTGTTACCATGCCTGTACAAAGCTTAAAAAAAATACGGCCCCTAAACACGGAGCCCCTAGGCACAGGCACCCTAGCAAATTTTATCCCTTAAACGCGGAGCGTCAAGTTTAATTTACAATCTCCCACCCCTCCCTTCTCCCCCGTCCCCCCTCCCTGCCCTTCTGCGCCAAATCATGTATTGTCTAGATGTAGGAGGCACTTTAATGGATTCATAAAATAAATAAAAAAATTAGTCTGACACTTAAATTGAAAATGTAGCATCTTTTAGGCGAACCGGACAAAATACCACTGGACATAATACCACCGGGCAAAATAGCACCGGACATAATACCACCAAGGAAATGAAAACTACTACAAAATACCACCAATGATGTCTTTTTACTATACAGCGTAGCAACGCAGACTCGGTGGCGTCCAGTCATGGAAGAAGTTCAAATAAGACGCGAAACGGAGATTATAAAAATCAGATGCAGTTGGTCGCAGAGAATAAGAGCAAATACTCCGTTACGTCATTGATAAGGGATTGCCATAGCGCGAGACTTTCCGCATATAAACAGGGCACTAAAATGAGTAGAATTTAAACCAATATCAACAGCAATAAACCACGACAATAAACTAACTAGGATCTACAAAAAAGAACAGTTACAGTAAAGAAGAATGTCCTCAGTGAATGTAATTTACGTTTGTTTTAGTTACATTCAGTTATAAATAGCTCCGGTGATCTGTTAGACCCCCCCCCCCTCCCCCCTGTTTTGTTGGAAATAGCCTATTGAATAAAAACTACTGCTTTCTGATGGAAAATGGCAGTCCGCGCGGACCGTGTCAGACAGAAAAATTACCCACCTTCTCCGAGTTTTTTTCGAGAGCGGAGGAGGGGGGGCACGTATGGTAGCCCCTCCCCGGGGCTGGCACTTTGGAAATATTCAAGCTAATCTTGATTTATAGTAACGAGTTCAGATATCTGACCTCAAGGCCACTTCTAAAGGTCAAACGCTGACGTTTCGTTGATGACTAATGTCACAGAGGCGAGATTCTTTGGTACAGAAATAAAAAACACGCACACATACTTTGAAGGTTAGACAAGTACCTAATTTAGGTCAGGTAATATCTCTTTGAGATAAGTCAAGAAGGCTTTAATCGATGTGATATTGTTTATAGTATTGTTGATTTAGTGTTAATTCAACAGACTTTTATTGTATTAATTACACAAATAATAAAAAAAAATAGTCTTATAAATACTCATAAATAATTGACCCCCCCCCCCCAGCCTCCAACCCGCCCGCCAAACCCCCCTTGCTTTTAAAGCTTTTCGCTTTTATGTTGTTTTTGTTTAGGCAAAAGCCATTTTTTGCTCAGCTGCTGATTTTTTTTTACCATACAACTGTAAATGAAAATAAATCAAACTTCACCTTGTAGGAGAAGAATAAGCCAACTAACACGTTTGGTGTTTCGAATGAATTGCCCCAAAAATTCTGCGTTTTGGCTGTAACTTGCCTGGAGATAATTTTAAAAGTTTCTGAAAAAAAAACACTTTTCGTCGATACGAGAAAATGCGGTATCTTCATAATTTTCTAGCCTATTTTGGCTTCAGTCAAAACGCAGTGATTTTGTGCATTTTATGAGAGTGATTTTCTGGAGAGTGCAGCCTCCAGTCGGAATTATAAATCCAAGATGGCGGCCAGTGTGACCTTGAGACTGGGTCAAAGTCAAAAACAAAACCAACGCACACCTACTCACTACCGCACGTCATCTTCATACCAAATATCGCATTATTTGGGGAGTGGGTTATCAGGCTGGGAGTAAAAGCCGGTGATGGTTGAGTGGGAATGCTGACGGATGGACAGACAGGCAAACAAGCAGACGGACAAATGTACGGAAAGAAAGACAGATAGATGTACAACATCCAAGCCAATAATTCCCCTTCCGGAGTCCTTTGTTGAGAGCTAACATAAATGGTAATGCGGACGTGGATCAAAGGCGGGAAAAGTGGAACCCCGAAAATATGACAATTAGATGGAATGAACTAAAGTGACCCGATTTCTGAGGCGCCCCATTTATGGGACGCTCCATTTATGGGACAGCCCTATAACAAGACTAATGAAAGTGGTCCTTATTTGTGAGGCGGTCCCCTTTTCGGGATGGTGCTATCCTGCGACTTAAGCTGAAGTTGTTAGAACGATGACGTCAGCAGAAATCCAGACAGATTTTAACACCATCGTAAGCTAATAATAATGTAGTCAAATGGAGACGTTACAAATCGCGCATACAAGAAGAGGTGAGCAAGATGATGAAAAAAGTTCTAAATATTTTTAATGAATGGTCTCTTTATATAGGTATAAAAATGTGAGGATATGACGTCACCACAAAATTGCATATGACTCCTCACTTACAGGTCTCAGCATTTGATACAAGTGTTGACCGGACCTCAGTTGACATATACAAGTATTTCCGACAGCTGTCTATAAACACATTAGTTAATTTTGTGAAGTGTTTTGTCAGCTGATTAAGAACTCATTTGATTCCCATTATCATCAAGTGCTGCTACAGTTAATAGGGGCACATTTAATTCAAGAAGTCAGAACGTACTTTTATGAAACCTCAACAGCGGCCTTAGCCCAGGAATGGGATTATAGGGTTAAGCGTTGTCGGTCTGTCAGTCCCTCCATCTATTACTTCTACCCCAATAATAAATTTCCTATGATATAAATGTAGGTGGCCTATCATTGTAAGTAGGTGCACGTCATTTGCTATTGTGATATTAGTCCAATTTCAATGTCGCAATGGCGGCCATATTGCAGTTGAGGCAGTGCTTTCCGTAGCGATGGTACCCCAGGTCATCGCTTATGTAGCGATTGTACCCCAGGTCAGTCACGATCAATGAGCGTCTGGGCACCGATGAGTCCTTTGGTGTGAAGACAGATCTATGTGGGACAGACATTCTTTGCCATAGTCATCTGTGTGTGACAGCATTCCTATGTGGGACAGGCATGTTTTGCTGTAGTCATCCCTGGGGGACAGACATTCTTTGCCGTAGTCGTCTGTGGAAGACAGGCATTCTTTGTCGTAGTCATCTGTAGGGGACAGGCATTCTTGACTGCATTGTTTTAGATAACAGAGTCACTTTATTTATATTTCGCCTGTCTATGGAATATGTACATATGGGATATGAGTGTTTCTTGCTCTCTGAGCTGTGTCTGAGCTGTGCATTATTATCAGCTGTTTTTGGCAGCTGGATTAATGCGCCCTGTGTCATCCTTTTCCTAATTCAATTTGTAGTTTTAGATAAACGCGATTTCGGCGGAGGCTGTTGCCGTCGCTTCTGGTTTAAACTATTTACGATCGATCACAGAGTTTATCTCGTATCTTTCCTGGAACCCCGTTGCTGTCACCTTCATTATTTCGTTTTTTACATAGATTTCTTGACAAGTCACAAATTCTGGCCTTTCTTTTGCTGTTCTATCATGATACAGCTTTGTTTCTTGTCTTTTTCTCGTTATTCTTTCAGGCACGTCTGTTGGAATTTCAGGCTTTAATATCAGCTCTGATGTCGGCAGGAAGGCTTTGGTACGACGAGAAAACATGTTGTGCGGGTGATAATCCGATTTGTTTGCACGGCGTATTGCGATAATCTAGCAATGCTAAATTGAGAGTGTAACCCGGTTTTTTTTTACACTTTTATATCGACGTTTTTGCTATTTTGACTGAGGCCTCGACTTTTCAATTGGCTTGGCTATGTTGCCAGACGCTTGCATTCTTGAAAGGCGTTTTCTTGCTGGCTCTTCCAGCACCACTCAGCACCATCTCTGGTCAAGCGTCGAAGTGGCTCACATATTTCCGATAATTTCGGAAGGAATTTTGACAGGTACTGTATAAATCCTGTGAACCGTTGTACATCGTGTTTATTTGTTGGACGTGCCATATCCTGAATAACCTGTCAGGATCTGCTTTTACCCAATCTGCGCTCAGGATGTGTCCAACATATTTTACTTCTGTCAGACGAAGTTTAGCTTTCTTGCGGTTGTGTTGGAGGTTGACGTCATGACATCTCTGTAAAAGAGATTTGAGATTACTGTCGTGATCAGCTGTTTCTTCGTCTACGTTTTCGCCGTACCCAACACACACTATGTCATCGGCAATGACAAATACTCCACCTAGTCCTTCTAGCGCTTGTTTTTGATATTCCTCGGGAGCTGGTTTTATTCTAAATGACATCCGCAGATATCTATATCTTCCGAAGGGTGTCCAGAACGTAGTAAGTTAGCTCTTCATCAAGTTTTACTTGATGGAAGCCATCTTTAGCGTCGAAAACTGACAACACTTTTGCCTTTGATAAATGTTCATCAATCGTAGGCATAATATGATTGTTTCTTTAAAGTGCTTTGTTTAGATCCTTGGAATCGATACAGATTCGCAATTTATCTGGGTGACACACTACCACCATGGAGGATATCCAGTCGGTTGGTTCGTCAATTTTGACTACAATGCCATTCGCTAGCATGCTATCAATCTTTTGTTTCGCTTCTGATTTAATGGAGATTGGTACTTTACGAGGAGCATGTTGAACTGGGGATACGACAGAGTCAATTTTTAAATTTAACTCACCAGGGAGGCATCCTAGGCCCTCAAGAACGTCACGATATTCATTCAATATTTCGTTGTTTGACTTCTGGGTAGATGCGCATTTCGGCCCCTGTTAGTTTTTATCCGCACACAAATCAGCTGATACGCTTTATTTTGCTCCCGACTCGTTAGCATATCTGATCTCTTGCGTAGCACTCTCATGGACATCATCAGAGATGGTAGGCACTTTTATGCCAATGAGACTCATCTTCTGACAGGTGTTGAAGCTAAGAAGCGGTTTTCGTGCCACTGCAGTTGATAAAATTTCAAATCGCAGGCGCTGGATCATGCCGTGATATTTGGCATACATATACTAGGGGCTTCATGTGTGAGCCATCATAAAGATCCAGGCGAGATTGAGAGGGTTTTAGCGTGGCGTTAGGGACTTATTTATTTAAGTCTGCTATGCTCATGATGTTGTAGCTAGTCCCTGTATCTATAATACACGCAAATTGTACACCTGGCGCTCCTTTCTCTTCACTGAACTCAAATTGCACTTTTGGTTCAGTCTTGGCATACCTTACCGTACGCTGGACAGTTCTCCTTTTTCCATTCATGGAACTGTAAACAGAACTTGCACTGTTTTCGTTCGGACTGCACTTTTCTGCCCTTGCCACCTTGACTGGCAAATTGTACACTTTCAACTGCTGACTTGTCTATCGTTCTGATTTGTGAGGTGGTGACTTCATTTGAGCGTAGCATATCAATAGCGAGTTCAAGAGTTAGTTCTTTTTCGCAAAACCTGGCGGATTTATCTGTCGTGCCAGGAACGAGTCTCTCAGGAGTCTCTTTCGTTCCCGTTGAAATTGCACGACTTGATGAGCTGTCTCAAGCGAGGGACCCATGTATCTGTTCTCCTTAGGCCCTTGGTCGCAGGTATAGAAGAGGTATCGCTCATATATTTCGTATCTCTCGGGTGCGAAATAGTTCTCCACGGCTTCAAGACACTTTGTTGGGTCTTCTTTGTTTTCGTCGCTAATATCCAAGCTTTTGAATATATTTAGGAACTCTTTCCCCATAACCGTGTGCAATGTAGCTATCCTAATTTTCTTGTCTTTTTTTTAATCCTGTGGCTATTTCGTAATCACACCACTGATCTTTGAAAAAGACCAATTTGACGGTAGATCGCCCTTAACTTCCATCAGAGATGGTACTGAAAAATTTGCCGCCATTTTGTTTTGATTGCTACTTTGTCACTTCACTTTAAATGTCACTATTTTGTGTTTTGCACGTATTATGATGGTAACTGTTTATGCCTTTTTAGTTTAAATGTAACCTTTTACATCTGACACCATATTATAAAGTCAATAACAACATTATGACTTTATGGCTTTTAATTTTACTTTATGACAACATGCAAATACAAGCGAACAGAACGATGGATTTTAAACAAGCGGTGCTCATTAATGAAACCGTTACAGTGAAGGAGGTGATACAGCTTGGCGCTTGGAGCGCTTGGTCACGTGGTTATTGTTTACTATAATCC
>OX457031.1:2055963-2063463 GCA_949752745.1 Protula sp. h YS-2021 | reverse complement strand
TTGGATATTTTCCAGCTTTATGATCTTGCCTATTTGTCGCACAGCAGTCTCCGCTACCTAACGTTAAAGAGGGTTTTGTCACAAAACATTCGCCAGCGTTTTGTTACAGAACGTTCTCCTGGCTTAACCCTATGACGGTTGCATGAGTCTTGCTAGCGAATACTATAAGGAGTTCGACACAAAACGTTCGCCTGGCCTAAACCTGTGATGTTTATGTGGGTATGACTAACGAACGCTCTATAAGGGTTTCATCACAAAACGTTCGCCTGGCTTATCCCTGTGACGTTTACGTGAGTCTGGCTAGCGAACACACTGTAAGGATTCGTCACAAAACGTTCGTCTGGCTTTATTCTGTGATGTTTGCGTCAGTCTGGCTAGCGAACACTCTATACAATGTTAAAGAACCTAAAATTTACTTATTAAATATAAGTGCATCAAACACTCGGTGGGTATCATAATTGATATTAGTAAGTATGCGCTAAAGACCGTTGTTTTAGTCACATTTTATTTGTTTTATGAAAGGGGTGTACAATACTCTCCCCTATGTCTCCTTCAGTGTATAATTCTGCTGAATCATTTCGGTTTAGTAGTTAAAGTATTTTAGCCGAAAATTAATATCTTTACTATTTCAACAAGAAAGATACTTTTTTATACAACTGTTGACAAAAGTGATATAAAAATGGTACTTTTCTGTTGTTAACTATGCAGTTGAGACAAAAAATGTGGCTTGATAGTTTTTTAGTTCACCTTTTGGGTTTGTTTGTTTGCCCTTAAATCGGTAATTGTAATGGCGTAACTTATTGAAAAGCAAAATGTGTTCTTAAAATCCAATTCTAAAATGATGAGTTTTAAGGAGTGCGCTATAGCAATAGTATTGTCTACAAATGCAGAAAATCAAAACCACTTCTATAATAATCCTTGTTAAATCAATTAAGTGATCAATATTTAGTTATCAACTACGTTATCTAATAATACATTTTAAGTAATCAATATTAAATCTTAATTGAAGAGCTATCAAAATTTCCGGCAGCCAGGATTAATTTGCTTGTTACATAGCTTGACTAAATTCCTGACTGGTCGATTCCAGAGTCAATTATCTTTTATTGTTGACCTGAATTACAGGATCGACAGAAATTGCAGTTATTTTACAATCAAAACGCAAAATAAGTCATGTAGCAAAACACATATTGACTTGTTACGAGTCACCATGAAGATATTATTCACCACTTACGAAATGTTGGCCTAATGGTCAACGTTTTCTTTGCAATCAACAGTATTTTATGTTGACGCAAATTAAGCCAGAGATTAAGTAGAGATATCTAGAGTACTACAGTCAATCAAAGGGGCTATAATGGAGTACCCCGGGTAAGCGACCGTGGCAGTGCTCCACCTCCTCCATTTCGGGACGGCTTTTTTAGTTTCGCGGAATGCCATTACACATCCCCCAGTCTCTCATTTTCTCCCACCACTGAAGCGTCGCCATTTTCGTCACTTGTGCTTTCAACTATACGTTCTAGAAGGACACTCTGAAGACTGTCACTCTAATTACAATATTACCATTTAAAATATTTGCAGGGAACAAAACCTTTCAAAGTATAATGTTGGTTTGCTCTATAATTCCACTAAAACAATACGATAAGTTGGAAACTAATTTGCACGGTGGTTTTAGTTACGAATACCTGGTGTTTTTATGGAGTGCGTTGTCACTTTATATAACGACTGATGAGTTTATAAAGTGTCTTGTGACATTATGGAGTGCCTTGTGACTCCATGAAGTGCCTTCTGACTTTATTAAAACTTTATAGCAATGTATATTGGGTTGCTATGCATTATTTCTGCTTCTAGCTGTCTAGTTGTCTAGAAGGTTGAATATAAATTAAATCTATGATAAAAAAAACAGAAAACTATATACAGACTTGATCTTAAGTTGAATTGTTAGCTTTAAAAACAAGCACATTTGAGAGGGCTTCTTTGTTTCTGTTCTTAATAATAGAAAAGCAATAAACTAAGCGCTACCGAAAACCCCAGATTACACCATAAAGAATATCAGGCAATTTTCAAGCTATCTTTAAGCAAAAGCTATCTTTATCCGTCTTGTGTCATGTCAAACCAAAGACGCATAAATGTCAAACTTTTTATCCCCCTCCTTCTCTCTCTGTATCTTATCCGTCTTGTGTCATTTCAAACCAAAGGCGCATAAATGTCAAACTTTTTATCCCCCTCCTTCTCTCTCTGTATCTTATCCGTCTTGTGTCATGTCTAGAATTTTGGTTTATAGTGATATATGTTCATAAAAGTCATGTGATTTTATATTAAGCTTACAGTGCAATGTGTTTTGTGTTTATAGTGTCATGTGATCTGGTATCATGCTTGCAGTGCCATGTTATTCGTGTTTGTGGTGTCAAGTGTTTTAAATGCAACTTTTTATAGAATTTCTGTATACGCTTCCGTGTTTGTTGAATTAAGGTGAAGTTTATATTTCTTTCAAATGTCATTATTTAACCAAAGATAAAAAGATATAAATATCAATTGCTTTATTAAATAACATTTAATTTAATTTGACATTAAAAACCACAACAAACTATTAATAAACATTCGTACAGTAGATTTTGTATAACCAAAATTAAGTCTATTACTTTACTGAAATACACACACACAACAACAACAACAACAACAGCAACAACTTTTTAAATGTTGCCCAGCACTTCTGAAAGTACATAGTAATAAAATACTATGGCATAAACAGCCCTCCTAAATTAAGCATAAAATTTTTTGTTCAAGATTTATGCTTAAATAAGGTATTGTTACATTACTTGGGCAAACGCTGTAATCTGACTTACTCATTTCCAAGTCAACAATTTGTCAATGTTGACCGGAACAGAAACCTCAATAGATATTGAAGTTATTTGTAATCAACACGGAACAGAAACGTCAATAGAGATTGAAGTTATTTGTAATCAACACGCCAATTAGGTCATATAACAAAGTATATATTGACTTATTTTGATTGAACATGAAGATATTATTGACAAGTTACAAAATTGTTGACCTAGAGGTCCGCATTTTCTTACTGGTCAATAATACTTCATGATGACTAAAAACGAGTCAATGTCTGCTAGTTGTTTGTTAAAATATACTTTCCTAACACTTACCACATTTAATTTAAAACAATATTGCAGCACCGAAGATGAAGCACCAAAAACTTATACAATGAGAAGGCAGGAACTACTTTTCTTGGAATTAAACGTCACAAAATGACTTCACATTGGTGCGACATACTTAAGAACTACTTTTGTTACTATGTAGGATACTTAGGAATCACTATTTATTGCAACATTTTCGTACTGTAGAAATATTTTTGTCATTATTCTATATACTCATGAACTATTTTTGTTGAAAAACTCTATTGTTATAGAACTACCTTTTATCATTGTGCAAAATACTGAGGAACTACTTTGTATTATAACGTATTATTACTGTATAACTAGTTTTTATCAATACGCCAAACACTGAAGAACTACTTTATGTTGAAACTATAGAACTGTTTGTTGTCATTGAGTTAAATACTGAGGAACTACTTTTTTTGTTATATTCAATATTGTAGAACTATTTGTTCTTGTTGCATTAAATACTTATTTTATTCACTTCTAATGTGACGTCACAACCACTTCTAATGTGACGTCAACATATTTTTTCTTCCCTATAAATACCCAATGCAGTCGGTAATTAATGCCTAGAATATTTGCGGTCATAGTTTTAGAAATTAAGAGGCATTTTTTCGCATTAAATTTTATTTCTCATCAGAGAACAAGAATTGTCCAATATGTTATTTATTTATTTATTTGTTTATTTATTTTTTACTAGTGAGCTCATAAGTTCTCACTCTCGTGTTTTTTTTATTTAATTTCTATTTATTTTTTGTCGTTTTATTTTTTGAGCTCTACTTTTTAACGTTTATTTTTTTTATTTAAATTCAAAATTTTAATTTTAGAATACATCATTTTATTATTTTTTTTAGATTTTATTTAATAGATATTGTTAATACTGTATCGATGCTTGCCATTCACATGCAATGAAATCCTAGAACGCAATTGAAGGGGTCCATGCATAAACCTGATAACTGCAGTTATCAGCAGTGGAGAAAAACGCTTTTAAAGTTTGAAATTGTAGTAACAAACATAGGTTTTTCCCATCGTCTTTTCCTAAAAAATGCCCACTTCTAATCGGTTTTGAGGTGTAAGACTTACATATGTGATAGAACAGAGGCCAAGAAATACCTTGGTGGTAATAGTGCATTTTCCTGATAAGTGGAGTTATCAAGTTTATGCATGGACCCCTTCAATTGTGAAATGTAGTATCACAAAATATTGCCCTGTATACGTGTAATTTAATGAAACTCCACGAGCGAGTGGACTGATTCGAGTACACCAACCCCCCCCCCCCCCCCACCCCTGCAGCCCTCAGTACTGGTGCCACGAGCGGGTGAACTGGTCCGAGCCCCACCCCCCCCCCCCACCCCCCACCCCTTCCGCCTCCCCACAACCCGTAGCACAGGCAGCACGAGCCTGAAAAGATAGTGTGAGCAGTGCGCAAGGCCGAGGAGGGCGGGGGAGGGGGGTGTCGGGGGGAGGGGTGCTTTCGAATCAGACCAAGCGCGAGTGTGCCTATTAAAATTAAATTCATGATTTTCTGGTAGAAATAAATTCTCTTATACATTATATACATATATTTTTTTGCACTCCTCTATAACATAGCCATTCAGCAGAGCATTATCCTATTAGACTTACACGCAATTGTTATAGCATATCCAATTCTTCAATGCAAAAGCAGTGATGTTTCATTACACTGAAATAACATCAGTTTTTAGCAAACACGTGAAAATAATCCTTCGGTGCAATGTTAAGCTGTAACGTAGCACTGTAAAATGTCATCGGGTCAGACAGCAAAAAAGATAATGTCGTACAGTAAAACTGCTGTTGACACAGTGTGGTGTGGGGGGGGGGGGTATGAGGGGGTGGGGTGTGGGGTGGGGGTGTCGTATTCGCGTGCCAAAGTCGTAACCAGTGGGATTTATAAACAGAAGTGTGTTGCTATGTCAAATGTGAACGAGTTAAATATCTCACAAAAAATAATAAAATGAACTTAAAGCATATTCAAAAAAACCATGTTTATGTGTTTTTTTAATTTGACTGTGCAACTAAATTTAAAAAATTATTACCTGAACGTTAAATTGTTCTGTTAACTGGAATGCGTGAGTATAATGGGGGGCAGGGAGGGGGAGAGGGAAAGAAAAGGAAGGAAGAGGAGCCGAATGAGGAGCAAGGGTATATGGAGGATGGAGGAGGCGGAAGGAGGAGAACAGTGCTGGCAATCGGGAGGAGGAGATGACGAAGGGGGCGGAGGGGGGGGGGGTGAGAAGGAGGAAAAGAAAGTGAGGAATAGGGATGAAAAGGAGTAAAAGGAAATGAGGAATGGAGATGAAAAGGAGGAAAATAAAGTGAGGAATGGGGATGAAAAGGAGGAAAAGGAAATGAGGAATGGGACGAAGAGAAGGAAAAGGAAATTGGGGAATGGGGATGAAGAAGAGAAAAAGGAAGTGAATATGATGGAATGGGGAAGAGCAAACAGAGAAGGAAGAAAAGTGAATTGGAGGAAAGAAAAATGTGAGAGAAGAAAAAAGAATGAAATAGGACATAGAGTAAAGAGGGAAGAGAAATAGGAATAAGGAGTTTGGAAGAGCATGGAGAATGGGTAGAAAAAGAAGAGAAGAAAACAGAGATGTATTGAGGGGAAGGAGGGAAGACATAGGACATAGGAGGTGGAATGAGGATGGATGTTAGAATGCCACCAACTCAGATACTTCTTTATCGATGTTTTGTTTGCTAGAGCATTTTTCCTTGAAAGATTCCTCCCTAAATCCTGCCGAAATCGCCGCCATTCTAAATAGGCCGTGCGGCGAACTAATACAAAAGCATATTCGTCTGAATCGGCTATGAACGGTATCATCCCAGGGTCTTTATATCCGGCTTTCTGATTGGCTCTCTTGAGCAGCTCCCTCAATGGAAGCGTTGGCTGTGATTGGTTGCTATGGAGAGAGCTATTAACAATGCTGCTATTTTGGGAGACTGACCTCGAGTGTCTTTCTAATAACCTTTTATCATTTTTACTGGTTTTAAGTGTTTCATCATGGACACCAGGTGTACTTTTGACCGTTCTAGTTTTATTTGAAACGAACTTGAGAATATCTGTAATGTTTTGGATATTATCAGCAACATAGAAAATATTATACCATGGCATTTTGTTGGCCTTCTGTGCTTGCAAAGCTTGTAAGGCCTTATAATCCGGTAAAAAATCTAAGTGGTTGTTTTCTACGATTGATTTCCCACTCATTGTATCAGCTTTCGGGGTTGATTTTGAACTTTCGTTCAAACCACTCTTTTCGGAGCTGCCTTGTGCAACATGACGTCCAGCTGCTTTTTGGTTGCTAGGAGACAGAGTTCGATTACCGGAAATGGTTTTATTACCGGATACGACAGTTTGGTTGTAGAATTTAATGGCGGATAAATATTCCAAGTCGTCGGCAGCGATTGGGTGATGGTTACGACCTCGCCCTATGATCTGTGTGTGACCTTGAGACACCATGTCGTGAAGGTCACGCCGCTTCATCTTGATGACCTTGAGGGGTAAGCACGAAGGGTAGCCGAGTCTCATCTCTATCCTCATATCCTTGTCCTCTTTTCTAAAAATAGATTTTATTACAGTTAGGGACAATAACATGGACTCCCTCAAACTCAAAATATTAAAAGCATAACTTAATTAAGTCTGATTTAATCATTAAATAAAATCTTTAATCAAAACATTGACCTTACTTGTCAGGTGCACAAAAATCGGTTGGATTTCAAAAGTCAAATTTTGATGGCTTACATTTTACTCAATTAAAAATACTCAATGATTGTTTTTTAATCCATAAATCTATACCAATATTTTCTCACGCTGTTTTTTTTTTTTTTTTTGGTCTGAAAAGAAGGAAAATTAAGAAGAGATTTCAGCTATATTTTTTATTTGTTCAATGTAAACGATTTCAAGACATATCTTGTGGTTTCATGGAGCTCTGCCATTAATTTTCTTCTTAATCAGTGGAAAAGTTTACTTTTCATTCCACTTATCGATTTCTAAGACTTTGATAGACCACGTGGCGCGACCTTTTGGTAGACCACGTGACGAGAGCTTTTGATAGATCACGTGACCTAACCTTTGGATAGACTACGTCACGTAAGCTTTTGTTAGACCACGTGACGTAACATTTTGATAGACCACGTGACCTAACCTTTGGACAGGACCACGTCACGTAGCATTTTGATAGACCACGTGACGTAATTTTTTATAGACCACATGACCTTTGGATAAACCACGTGACGTAACGTTTGGATAGACCACATGACGTATCATTTTGATAGACCACGTGACGTAATTTTTTATGGATCATGTGACGTGACCTTT
>OX457031.1:1897726-2055763 GCA_949752745.1 Protula sp. h YS-2021 | reverse complement strand
AGCCTCTATTTTTATGTTTCATTGACAATGAAGTCGAGGCCTGGCATATGTTTGGTTTTTGTAAAATGAATAAATAAATAACTGAAAAAAATTCAAGTAATTGTGGTGTTTAAAGTGTAGATTAGCATTCAGTGTTGAGTGCTAGTTTCGTCGAAGAGGGGAGAGGGGAATGGGAGTAGGGGTAGTTTATGAAGTTTGTGAAAAAAAGAAATTAAAGAAAAAAAAAACAAAAAAAAAAAAAAAAAAAAAGGATTCAAGCCTTTAACTGAGTTGTCGTATTCAAAAACCTATAAAATCGTTAAATTCAAAATCCACCTCCTGTTGCAGCCTTCAGTACTTCAGCAAGTTTCCAGCAATTTAGCAAACTTTTAGCATGTCAGCATGCTCTTAGCATCTTAGTTTGCCCTTAGTATTTCAACACTTTCTCAGCATTTTAGCATGTTTTCAGAATTTCAGCATGTTTTAGTATTTCAGCATGTTTTCAGTATTTTAGCAATTTTTCAGAATTTCAGCATGTTTTCAGCATTTTAAGAAGTTTTCGGAATTTCAGCATGTTTTCAGCATTTTAACAAGCTTACAGAATTTCAGCATGTTTTCAGCATTTTAGCAAGTTTTCAGAATTTCAGCATGTTTTCAGCACTTTAGCAAGTTTTCAGAATTTCAGCATGTTTTCAGCATTTTAGCAAATTTTCAGAATTTCAGCATGTTTTCAGCATTTTAGGAAGTTTTCGGAATTTCAGCATGTTTTCAGCATTTTAACAAGCTTACAGAATTTCAGCATGTTTTCAGCATTTTAGGAAGTTTTCGGAATTTCAGCATGTTTTCAGCATTTTAACAAGCTTACAGAATTTCAGCATGTTTTCAGCATTTTAACAAGCTTACACAATTTCAGCATGTTTTCAGCATTTCAGCATGTCACCACTATTTCAGCATTTCTTTCTAAGCATCCTTTACCACACAGGGGTCCAATTGTCCATAAAAGGAAATACGTTGAAAGAAAAAGAATAAAAAAAGAACTAGTTTTTATTGTCCTTTTTGTCCGTACACGAATGATTCATGTACACGACTATTAAATTAAAATACGTTATTATAAGAAATGTAGTTTATTGCAATGAGAGAACTCCAGCATAACGGTGCAATGTTTTATTGCTAAAAAAGACACCAAAATATTAAATATATAGTTTTTTTGAGCTGTCACGAAAAACACATGACTTCAAAAGGTTGCTTCTTTTACCTCGCGTACAGTTTTTAAGATTCCTCCTTGTAATTTAAAATAGCTATAAAGTTATTTTTTATCTTATTGTTTACAATGAAGATTAAATGACATTTTTTAGGTGCTTTATATTTACGATTATTTTAATGACCGTATTTTAAAGAGGGAAAGAGGAGGGGGGAGGGGGTGAGACACAAGAGCCCCCCCCCCCCCCCCAGCCCAATATAAAGCCAGTAATCAAGCACTGGGCTTTAAACATTAAACATTTTTTTGCAGATTGCTATTTTTGCAGATTAAGTCTGGACGTAATCGCTATTTTTGCAGATTGCTATTTTTGCAGATTAAGTCTGGACGTAATCGCTATTTTTTTGCAGATTGCTATTTTTGCAGATTAAGTCTGAACGCAATCGCTATTTTTTGCAGATTGCTATTTTTGCAGATTAAGTCTGGACGTAATCGCTATTTTTGCAGATTGCTATTTTTGCAGATTGGGAGGGAGGGGGCTGAGCAATTTTTACAGGATCATAATTCGCTCATATTCGTTCATATCTACGCTGAACTTCTGACCACAGAATCTGCATAGTTTCATACATTGTCCTTTACATTTTGATTTTATTGCACGAAGTTTCTGCTTTTTACTTAAAAGAGTGTTATCTGGTTTGCGTAGAATTACCCCCTTCCCCACCCCTTCCCCTTGCCCCTTGCCCCTTCCCCCCATTGCCCTTTTGAGTCCACCCCTTTTGAACCCCCCAACCCTTTTTTAGTCCACCGATGTTCGGTTCACCCCTTTATTAGTCCACCCCTTTAGAATTCCCCAACCCTTTTTGAGCCCACCCCTTTTTTGAGTCCACCCCTTTTGAATCCCCCAACCCTTTATGAGCCCACCCCTTTTCGGCTGACCCCTTTTTGATTCCACCCGTTTTTGTTTCACCCCTTGGTCGTTTATTACCTGTGAAACTTATAAAACATGTACCAAACTTAAACATAACTAAAGGTACTCGTAAAAAGTAACCAAACTTCCAAAAAATAAAAATAAGAAACAAAAAAAAGTAAGCAGCTTTTTCCGGTATAAAATGGAAATAAAACACAAACAGTGTCTGCGAAGATAACATGTAAAACTGCAACCCCTGGAATAGGACCAAACTCTGGGATAGGACCCACTCCCTAGATAGGACCAAACCCACGGGATAGGATCAAACCCTCGGGATAGGACCAAATCCTCGGGATAGGGCAAACTTCCGGTATGGGACCAAATCTAGGGATAGGACCAAACTCCTGAGATAGGAATAAACCCACGGAATAGGATCAAACCCCCGGGACAGGATCAAACCCCCGGGATAGGACAAAACCTAGGGATAGGACCAACACCCGGGACATGACCAACCCCCGGGGTAGGACCAACCCTAGGGACAGGACCAAACTCAGGGATAGCACCAACATCCCGGAACAAGGACCAAAAACACGGATGGGACCAACCCCCCCCCCCCCCCCTTGCAATAGGAGCAACTCCTTGGGATAGGACCAAGCCCGGGGACAGGACCACTCCCCCCTCCCAATCCCAGGATAGGACTAGCACCCGAGATAGGACAAACCCTTGGAATAGGACCATCCCTTGGGATATACTAACACCGATTCCGCAAATAGGATCATCTCTCAAATAGGACCCACTTCTTTCCAAGGTGCATTTTATTGAAGATACATACAAACACACAAGCACACACACACAGACACACACAGACACACACACACACACACACACACACACACACACACATATATATATATATATATATATATATATATATATATATATATATATATATATATATATAAAGAGAACTACCCTCCACCCCCCCCCCCCCCCGCGCGTAACCCGACCACCAGTTTTATTTCTATGCAGTTAATCTGTATAGACTTTGTTTGTAACAATTTGCCCTAAAGTTTCTTCTTTCTGTCTCTCTCTCTCTGTCTGTCTCTGTCTCTATTTTTTCCTTTCTTTTCTTATCAGAGCATTTCATGGGGAGAGGCAAGGGGGGGGGGAATAATTATGGCAAAGAAATAATAAATAAAGAAACATTTTCTACGACGCCATGACATAAAAGCAAAAACAAAGAGAAAATATTTTCTCATTAGAAACAAGTGGGAAACGGAAGCAAGTCATTCAACACGTTAACACTGTTATTATACCTGGGGTGGGATGGGGGGAGGAAGAGGGCATTGAATTAATATCTTATGTGTTACCCTGCAGGTCCAAAAAAAAAAAAAGAAAGAAAAGGGAGGGGGTAATATTGGGTTCAGACGCGGTCCGCGCGGAGTGCCAATTCTGTGATTCAAGATGGAGGGAGGAGGGGGAGGGGGGTGGGGGTTGGGGGGTGGGGGGTTGTAATTTTCATTCAGTACTCTGAGCTACCTACATAAAAGGGGGGGGGGGAGGGGGGAAGGAAGGGGGGGGGGGGTTCTCTCGGAACTTTTGGATAAAATACTGGGTAGTATTTCAAAATGAACACTCCGTGTTTTTTTTGTTTTTTTTTGGGGGGGGGGGAGGGGGCATTTTAACAAGTTATGGACACGCGTGGTAACCAGCTGGTACTTGAGTGCCCCCCCCCTACCCCCACCCTCCCGCCCCGCGGGTGTTTTGAACGATTTTAGTGATTCATAGAAGGGTTTATAATTCCACCGCATCTTTTCTTTAACCTTTGTTTTTTAGCATTTTCAACAATAGCGTCTAATATCTTTCGAAAGTTTCTTTGAACTGAATATTATCGTTTTAATAGTTTATGGTAGGATATAAAAAGCAAAATAAAAATAAAGAAAGAAAAACAAAAACATATTGGCTGTGGGGAAAAAGTTCGCTAAATTTACACAGGCATTTCGTGATTTTTGCCCACCTCGACGTCATAAATTCTGAAATTAACTGATTGCTATTAGGTCACAAGAACACGGGCTGTTTATTTTAACTGCGTCGCAGAAAGCTAGATGAAAGAAACAACCATAAAGAAAGGAGTCAGCTAGAATCAATGTTTTCTTTTAAAGTGGCTTTTCTTATTTGTTTATTCTGTAACTTTTTGTAAATGTGGTGTGTAAAATGACTCCGTAACTCTGGGAGAGATTCCGACGGTATAGGCTCGAAATACTCTTGATGTACGCTATAGATAAGATTATTTTACATCATTTTATGCAAAATGTCAAGATGTTTCATATTTCTGTGAAAATAATTGGCTACAACATACAACAAGCAGGAACAGAATAAGAATGATCTGTCAGCAGGTTCACATAGAAACTCTGAGTCATGGAGGATATACCTCTTATCGTGACAATTTGTGTCTTTGAAATGGGCTTTGAGGTCGCCTAAACTTTAACAACAGATTCATCACTTCCTGGTTGTAAGAATACATATCCCGCCAAATTTTCAAGAAAAAAAAAAAGCGATCGTCGCTAATAGATCAATAGATCGAATTCTTTTAAAAGACCACTTGTTATTTACAAATAAGGGAAATATTTCATGTGACTATTTCCTCAAATTGACAAAGTCTACTAAAAATTGAGAAAATAAAATTGTATTTCTGCTCAGATGTAAAAACAACTCGCTTTTGTAAAGTTTTAAAGTTTTTAAAGCTCAAGTTTTTTAAATACCCAAGTTTTTAATAGCTCAAGTTTTTTTAATAGCCCAAGCTTTTGATAGCGCAATTTCTTAAAGCTCAAGACGTTTTAAAAGCTCAAAATTTTAATAACTCAAGTTTTTTAATAGCTCAAGCTTTTAATAGCTCAATTTTTCAATAGCTCAAGTTTTTTAGTGGCTCAAAGTTTTTACAATATGGTTGCGGCATTGTGAAGAAAAACAAAATAACAAGGATTTTTTTTTTCGTAATAATGAAGTAATATTTTATGCAGCAGAATCGAAAGAATTATTCCACAAAGAAAGCCGAATAAAAATACAAGATAATCTACAGAACAACGAAATCATATGTCTCCCCCTCCCCCTTCCCCCACCCCAAACACCCCCTACTCACTCCCTCCTCGTTTCCGGTATGACCTCAGCTTTCGGTTTTGAAACTTCCTTGGGGTATTAGTGAATGGGGCAAAGGGCCGTCGAAGAATACGTTCACTTCCGGTATATTCGTCTGCTGTGGTGTCAGCTTCGGGACATTCCTGTGGTGTATTTGTCATGTAAAGAAGGATAGGTAGCATGCTATTTTTAGGAACAGCTTGGCCATAAGGAATGTTTAAGAGACCTGAATAAAAAAAATCCTTAGAAAAACTAGACCGATTTCTCTACAAAGTGAAATGTACACTTGAAAGCGCAAAATTATTACACTGAAGGTTTCAAAATATAAGATTGCTAAACCTATGCTTTCGAGCTTTAGTCCGAAGCTTAAAAAGCTTTTTTCTACAGTGAAGTCAAGTACTATTGAAAAAATGGCCTTATATGTTTAGGTGTTCGTATTTTTGCAGTGGTCCTATTTGTAAGGTGTTCCCATTACCGTAGTGATTCTACCTATAAGGTGTTCCTACACCCGTAGTTGTCTTATTTGTAAAGTGCTCCCATTTGTGCAGTGGTCCTATTTATAAAGTGTTCCCATTTGCATATGGATCCTATTTGTAAAGTGTTCCTATTTGCGTAGTGGTCCTATTTGATAGGTGTTCCTATTTGCAGAGCACAAGAATAAAACAGTGATTGTTATACCAAACACAGTGCATTTGAGCAAGCCTGTAGCCATTGACGAACTGTAACACAACGACAGCAACGATTGGAGCCTGGCCGCCTCGACGCAGTCAAGCAAGCATTCAGAGCATCCCTTCTATCCTTCGCCTACAATTTCTGTAGCCCACTCTCAACAGCAGTACGGTCACATTTTCTGCAGCCCAATCTCAACAGCAGTACGGTCACACTTTCTGTAGCTCACTCTCAACAGCAGTACGGTCACACTTTCTGTAGCCCACTCTCATCAGCAGTAGGGTCACACTTTCTGCAGTCCACTTTCAACAGCACTACGGCCACGTCTTCTGCAGCCCACTGTCAACACCAGTATAGTCACGTTTTCTGCATCCCACTCTCAGCAGCAGTACGATCACATTTTCTGCAGCCCACTCTCAGCAGCAATACGGTCACATTTTCTGCAGCCCACTCTCAACAGCGGTACGGTCAATCCTTCTGCAGCTCACTCTCAACTGCAGTACGGTGAGACTTTCTGCAGCCCACTCTCAACAGCGGTACGGTCACACTCTCTGCAGACCACTCTCAACAGCAGTACGGTCACAATTTCTGTAGCCCACTCTCAACAGCAGTACGGTCACAATTTCTGTAGCCCACTCTCAACAGCATAAAACTAATGTATGTCTATGCTAATTCTGTAACTTATTCCTACGCGCAGAAAATGGTTGTGAAAAGTGGCTGGGTAAAGAATCTTTCTTGATAATTAATTTCCCATAATTGGAACAGTGACAGAAAAAAAAGCGTTTGCACACCGAAAGTCTTGAAATTTTTCATCAAATTATTCCGACATAGTATGGCTACGAGACCAGTACGATTATAAAAGCATACGTGTGGATGGACTGATCTACAAAAATTGCCCCCCCCCCCGCAGGCTTTAACACTGACTGTAGCGTGAAAGACGAATGCGAAAGGCGAAAGGAGAGGTTGTATCTTTTTTTCTTGGTAGTGATAGGATTGCTTGTGTCATTTCCTCCACTGACAGTACGGGCCCTAGGGCCACGAAACTTGGGACATAGGTAGAACTTGATATGAACGTGTGCATGACACTTTTTATTTTCGCCTTCGATTTCGTTTTCTTGTCTTAAACGCCATGTGAAAAGAGTTTATTTTTTGCAAGTAAATACGGAGCATTTAATGCCACAGCACAGAACACACAGTTGTTCAGCTTTGTGCGAGCTCTCACTGCGCAAATAGATAAACGGCGTATGTCTGATAAGTCAATAAACCATTAAGTCAACAAAAGCCAAACACTTCACGTATCCAAGCTGTGTTGTTTGCAATATATTATTCAAGAAATAACCCATTGAAGGAAGTATTTTTGCGTTTTAATTTTTGTCAAATGTTTAACATTTCGCTAGCGAAATGAGGTTCTAGTTTTTTTCTACAAATACAGTCTCTCATATCACACATTTGGTACTCCTCTGAGGTGCTTTTTGTCACGTATTGACGTCATGACGTCATGAAGACGATGTCAAGGAACACTTTCAAGAGTACGTAGGGCATTGTTTCGATTATTGTGAAAAGGGTTATGTTATCTAACTCATTGCAGTTGCCTGTCTGAAGCAAGCGAGGCTCAATCCCCTGCTTTTCTCTATTAGCCGGGTTCGAGCCCGATACCTTAAGATTACCAGACCAATGCTCTAAGCAACTGAGCTAACCGCTACCTCCCCCCCTCCTCCTCCACCCCCAGCATCCTGGGACCTCGGGATTAGTAGACCAATGCTCTAAGCTACTGAGGTAACCACCACCCCCTCCCTCTCCCCCTCCCCTTCCCAGCATCCCGGGACCTTAGGATTGCTAGACCAATGCTCTAAACAACTGAGCTAACCGCCAACCCCTCCCCTCTCCCTCCACCCCCAGCATCCCGGGACCTTAGGATTGCTAGGCCAATGCTATAAACAACTGAGCTAACCGCCAACCCCTCCCCTCTCCCTCCACCCCCAGCATCCCGGGACCTTAGGATTGCTAGGCCAATGCTATAAACAACCGAGCTAACCGCCAACCCCTCCCCTCTCCCTCCACCCCCAGCATCCCGGGACCTTAGGATTGCTAGGCCAATGCTATAAACAACTGAGCTAACCGCCAACCCCTCCCCTCTCCCTCCACCCCCAGCATCCCGGGACCTTAGGATTGCTAGGCCAATGCTATAAACAACCGAGCTAACCGCCAACCCCTCCCCTCTCCCTCCACCCCCAGCATCCCGGGACCTTAGGATTGCTAGGCCAATGCTATAAACAACTGAGCTAACCGCCAACCCCTCCCCTCTCCCTCCACCCCCAGCATCCCGGGACCTTAGGATTGCTAGGCCAATGCTATAAACAACCGAGCTAACCGCCAACCCCTCCCCTCTCCCTCCACCCCCAGCATTCCGGGACCTTGGGATTACTAGACCAACACTCTAACCAACTGAGCTAATTGTCACCCTCCCCTCCCCTCCCCTCCCCTCCCCTCCCATCCCCTCCCCTCCACTGAGGGACTTATAACCCTTATGACTTGTAACCTCGCATAACTTATAGCTTCTCTCTTAATCATGTCTTTATATTCTTTTATCGTGTAGTGTGAAGTTTTGTTTGTATCATTTTATACCTTTTCAAAACACTATTTAAGATGCAACTTCCTAAAAGCATGCATCCATCTGAGCATTTCAAGCGGGTGAAACTCGCCCAGAACACGGAAAGATAGACGCGTTCAAAATGCCACTCCAAATGCCGGATAATAAACCAGAGAACTAACTCTGTTACTGGCGGTATTTTTATAACAGTTCCTAAGAGTTTGATTATTGATTATTGGAAAACTATAACTCATAATTTGGCTTATCATTTAGCGCTTTCCATTTTTACAAAAAGTGAGTAACTCGCCAAGCAGTGCACGTATCATCACTCTAGTTTTATTGATAAAAACAGAATATTTTTCTCATTATTCATTCATAATTCCCACGAAAATACTTTACCTGTTTTGTATGTAAACGTTTTCAACTCGTTGGGGGGGTGTACGTGTCGGTTAATAACCAGTAGAGTGACGTCACGGCCCCATGACCTCAAACCGTTTCGATCTTTGTTTTTGCAGGAATTCCAGTAGGACGTTTTTTTCACAGATTGCGAGCTATCATTTTTTTCCAATTTTTTCTAAAAGTGCGGTATTTTCTCCACCCCCTATTTCAAAACTTTAAAGGGTTCCACAGCTCCAGTTATATTCTCACAATTCTACATGCGTATCCAGAAAGGCGTACACGTCATTTTTGCTACGGTTTATCATCACATTTTGTAGCCTACTATTTTGCACAACTCGTTGTTCCAATCTGTATGTTAAGGAGTTGATGAAAAAGAACACTTTTCTTTCGACAACGACAATTTTGTCTTCTAGTCCTTTTATTAAAGACCATAGTACACTGTCGTAGAAATGTGAAAGTTGCGAAAGTTTTTGGGCTGCTCAGTTTTTGTGGCTTTGTGTGGTTTTTGATGCATAACTGCTTTTGAAATTGATTTCAAAATAGAATTAGCTAACCCTTAGCTTGTATGAAATATCCTCTCAAGTGTCAAGCAAAGCGAACTTTTATCTAAATGATATATTAAGAGATCAACTCAAGCGGATTGCATTCGCGTTGCTATCTAGAATTTTAACTTTATCCAGCTTTATCTCAGATCCATTTATCACGCTTGCAGTATCCCCTTTTTATGGCCAGGGACCACAATTAATTTTACATAGACTTTCTGTATAACATTTTGAAATCTGGCACTCTCCACAACATTGCACGATCTAAAACAACCACAAAATCAGATGTACTGGACCTTTAGAAGAACAGAAATAGCCAGAAAAATGGGGGTCTTTCGATTCCATTTTTTTGGCCATGCTGATTGGAAAACAGCAACCGTGGGATTCCCAAGTTTTGGCCGATTTCCACCCATATTTTGCTGATTTAAAAAAAATGTTGCGCACAAACCAATAAATATTCCATAGCAATTTTTTTCCTAGAACAATCCAGCCTATTGTGAATATTTTACAACAATAACTTTTATTTATTGACTGCACATGTGTTACATAATAATACATTTACCGCGGCACTGCTTTTTGGTTTTACTTCTTGCGTGTTTGCGTGTTCTACCAGGAAAGGTAATTGTGGTCCATGGCCTATCATCAATGCTCTTTCTTATCTGAATATATATATATTTTTTGTCAAATGATTAACTTTTAACAAATTATCGTCTCTTGTTTTTTAAATGTAATTTTTGTCCGGTTTTGGTCTCAAATATGTTCCGAGTTCTATGAAATCCCCTTTTCATTAGACAATGACATCGCCTTCTTTTATTAACTCGCCCTCCTCACCCCGTTCCCCCTCGACCGGGACTTAAACTTACAAAGGGGATATTTTACCCTTAGATGTTGTCTGTCCTTCCGTCCATCACTAGTTGCTACTTCCATCCTAACAATCTGTTTTCTATGATATTTGGTATACAGAGGGCCATAATAGTGGTTAGGTATAAGGTATTGTTTTTACCTTGATCTATTTTTAAGAGCACAGTGGCTCCGCATCTTGGTTTTTTTAAAATTTTGATAGGGGGCGCTGTGTTCTGTACGAAGGCCTGTTAATATTATTTCTGCTCCATCTTTTCTATGCAATACTTTAAGCTGGGAGTGACGGTTAGCTCAGTCGTTAGAGCGTTGGTTCTGTAATCCTATGGTCCCTGTTTCGAATCTGACCAGGGGTGGAAAGCGGGGGATTGACCTTCACTCAGATTGCCTCAGCTAAACTACTGCACAGGATTATTCACCGCCATGGAATTTAAAAATAGCGAATGAGTCTTCCGGCCATCCCTTTTTATAAAAAAATACTTTAAACTGTCTATAATCTAAACGGATCATCTGAAATCAAATATCTTCCAGCAATAATTTTACGGAGATGTGTTAATGTGTTGATGGTACATAATATACTGGACAGTCCACAATCATAGATCTCCTGATAACCGATAGTTATCTTTATTTGATCTTGTTTGAACCGCTTAGATTCTATGACAGGTTGTTTTCGCAACACACACCCCAGTTAGCACAAGATTTTCTCCCACGTATAGCCGACGTTGGCATTAGGTTGGCTTTACGTGGGATGTGGGACGTGGGACGTCCTACATCGGATACACGTGGGCTATGTGTGGGATGTCCCAGTTACACTTTGTCCCACCTAATGCCTACGTATAGCCGACATGGGACAGCCCACCTATAGCCCAAGTGGTACAGCCAACGTCGGCTATACGTCGGAATCAAGAGGGATGTCCTACGGTGGGGCGTGCCCACTTTCTCCCACGCATACCCTACGTGGGACAACCCACGTGTGGCCCACGTCGGCTGTCCAACGTCGTCTGTACGTGGAATTTATGTGGGATGTCCCACTGTCGGATGACCCCTCTTACTCCCACGTATAACCTTCGTGGGACAGCCCATGTGTAGCCCGCGTCGGCTGTCCAGCTCGGCTGTACGTGGACTTTATGTGGGATGTCCCACTGTCGGATGACCCCTCTTACTCCCACGTATAACCTTCGTGGGACAGCCCATGTGTAGCCCACGTCGACTGTCCAACGCCGGCTTCAGGTGGGCATTATGTGGGATGTCCCACTGTCGGATGACCCCTCTTACTCCCACGTATAACCTTCGTGGGACAGCCCATGTGTAGCCCGCGTCGGCTGTCCAGCTCGGCTGTACGTGGACTTTATGTGGGATGTCCCACTGTCGGATGACCCCTCTTACTCCCACGTATACCCAACGTTTTGCACTGGAGCATTATGAAAAATCAATATTATTGGATGTTGTGTTTTCGATCGTCATGGAAAACCATATAAACTAAATACCATTTTTTGACAAATTTCAGATACTACTTATGATTTTAATGTGTAACTGCAAAATCTAATGTTGAATTTAGACATCAGTCATTTGATTTTGAATATTTTTTATTATATTACGATATCTAAATGATATTCCATATAAGCAAATACCCAGTATAAAAGCAGAACACAACGATTTTTGTTAAACAAATAATTATAAAAGTAAACAGTAAACAGTTAATAAAATCATCACTGTAAAAAAATAAACTGCTGAGGACGAGAAGCTTTTGGGGGAAGAATAACATTGATTATTACATGGATCCCCCGTGGCGTAGAGGTAAGGTCGACGCGTAGGATGCTAGAGGTTCCCGGTTCAAACCAAGGTAAGTACGATTCGTCAGTTGCTAAACAAAATCAGAATGCTGGGTTGTAGTGTAGTTTGAAAGATTAATGGTCAGTTGTTAAAGTAATGGTCAGGCGACATGTTAAATGAGATGTTACAAATTGTTACAAATTTATTTTGGAACGTTGGCTGTCCCAAAGCATAGCCAACGTGGGACAGCCAACGTGGGCTATACGTCGGAACGTGTTTCAAATTCGCCAAACGCCCACGTAATTTCGTTGGACATCCCACTTAAAACTTACGTTGGCTATACGTAGGCAGTTCCATGTATTGCCAACGTGGGACAGCCTATGTATAGCCAACGTCGGACAGCCCACTTGGGGTATACGTCGGAACGTGTTTCAAAATCGCCAAGCGCCCACGTAAGTATATGGGACAATCCACGAAAAGCACACGTTTTGCCGACGTGGGAACACGGGATGTCCCACGTATAGCCGGCGTGGGATATATGTGGGGGTGCTAACTGGGACACAACACACAACACTCACTCGATCCTGTACGGTACGTGGCTTGTTACACGCACACCACTGGTTTTCAGAGGTTGTTACATGCAGGTCTGATTCTGACGTCGATACACGCACCAGTCTGATTCTGACGTCGATACACGCACCAGTCTGATTCTGACGTTGTTACACGCACACGGCTGATTCTGACGTTGTTACACGCACACGGCTGATTCTGACGTTGTGACACGCACACGGCTGATTCTGACGTTGTTACACGCACCAGTCTGATTCTGACGTTGTTACACGCACACGGCTGATTCTGACGTTGTTACACGCACACGGCTGATTCTGACGTTGTTACACGCACACGGCTGATTCTGACGTCGTTACACGCACCAGTCTGATTCTGACGTTGTTACACCCACACGACTGATTCTGACGTTGTTACACGCACCAGTCTGATTCTGACGTTGTTACACGCACACGGCTGATTCTGACGTTGCTACACGCACACGGCTGATTCTGACGTCGTTACACGCACCAGTCTGATTCTGACGTTGTTACACGCACACGGCTGATTCTGACGTCGTTACACGCAGCAGTGTGATTCTGACGTTGTTACACGCACACGGCTGATTCTGACGTTGTTACACGAACACGGCTGATTCTGACGTTGTGACACGCACACGGCTGATTCTGACGTTGTTACACGCACCAGTCTGATTCTGACGTTGTTACACGCACACGGCTGATTCTGACTTGTTACACGCACACGGCTGATTCTGACGTTGTTACACGCACACGGCTGATTCTGACGTCGTTACACGCAGCAGTCTGATTCTGACGTTGTTACACGCACCAGTTGATTCTGACGTTGTTACACGCACACGGCTGATTCTGACGTTGTTACACGCACACGGCTGATTCTGACGTCGTTACACGCACCAGTCTGATTCTGACGTTGTTACACGCACACGGCTGATTCTGACGTTGTTACACCCACACGGCTGATTCTGACGTTGTTACACGCACACGGCTGATTCTGACGTCGTTACACGCACCAGTCTGATTCTGACGTTGTTACACGCACACGGCTGATTCTGACGTCGTTACACGCAGCAGTGTGATTCTGACGTTGTTACACGCACACGGCTGATTCTGACGTTGTTACACGCACACGGCTGATTCTGACGTTGTGACACGCACACGGCTGATTCTGACGTCGTTACACGCAGCAGTCTGATTCTGACGTTGTTACACGCACCAGTTGATTCTGACGTTGTTACACGCACACGGCTGATTCTGACGTTGTTACACGCACACGGCTGATTCTGACGTTGTTACACGCACCAGTCTGATTCTGACGTAGTTACACGCACACGGCTGATTCTGACTTGTTACACGCACACGGCTGATTCTGACGTTGTTACACGCACACGGCTGATTCTGACGTCGTTACACGCAGCAGTCTGATTCTGACGTTGTTACACGCACCAGTTGATTCTGACGTTGTTACACGCACACGGCTGATTCTGACGTTGTTACACGCACACGGCTGATTCTGACGTCGTTACACGCACCAGTCTGATTCTGACGTTGTTACACGCACACGGCTGATTCTGACGTTGTTACACCCACACGGCTGATTCTGACGTTGTTACACGCACACGGCTGATTCTGACGTCGTTACACGCACCAGTCTGATTCTGACGTTGTTACACGCACACGGCTGATTCTGACGTCGTTACACGCAGCAGTGTGATTCTGACGTTGTTACACGCACACGGCTGATTCTGACGTTGTTACACGCACACGGCTGATTCTGACGTTGTGACACGCACACGGCTGATTCTGACGTCGTTACACGCAGCAGTCTGATTCTGACGTTGTTACACGCACCAGTTGATTCTGACGTTGTTACACGCACACGGCTGATTCTGACGTTGTTACACGCACACGGCTGATTCTGACGTCGTTACACGCACCAGTCTGATTCTGACGTTGTTACACGCACACGGTTGATTCTGACGTTGTTACACGCACACGGCTGATTCTGACGTCGTTACACGCACCAGTCTGATTCTGACGTTGTTACACGCACACGGCTGATTCTGACGTCGTTACACGCAGCAGTGTGATTCTGACGTTGTTACACGCACACGGCTGATTCTGACGTTGTTACACGCACACGGCTGATTCTGACGTTGTGACACGCACACGGCTGATTCTGACGTCGTTACACGCACCAGTCTGATTCTGACGTTGTTACACGCACCAGTTGATTCTGACGTTGTTACACGCACACGGCTGATTCTGACGTTGTTACACGCACACGGCTGATTCTGACGTCGTTACACGCACCAGTCGGATTCTGACGTCGTTACACGCACCAGTCTGATTCTGACGTTGTTACACGCACACGGCTGATTCTGACGTTGTTACACCCACACGGCTGATTCTGACGTTGTTACACGCACACGGCTGATTCTGACGTCGTTACACGCACCAGTCTGATTCTGACGTTGTTACACGCACACGGCTGATTCTGACGTCGTTACACGCAGCAGTGTGATTCTGACGTTGTTACACGCACACGGCTGATTCTGACGTTGTTACACGCACACGGCTGATTCTGACGTTGTGACACGCACACGGCTGATTCTGACGTCGTTACACGCACCAGTCTGATTCTGACGTTGTTACACGCACACGGCTGATTCCGGTGGTGTTACACCCGCACATCACATATAATCTGATGTATCTGTTAGACAATATGATAATTATAATATATTTTATATTTTTGCATGTTTATACAATATTTTATATTCTAATATATTTATAGGATATTATATATTTGTGTATATTTATGTTTTGATTTGATGCTCCTTGAATGGTCTCCTCCCTCCTCCCCCCCCCCCCCCGCCCCCCCGAAACTGCAGAGACTAGCTTCTCGCGTTTTCAGCACCCCTTTCCCCAATCAAGACGGAAATTCTTGGATGCGTGCCAGATTACATCGGATGAAATGTTAGTTGTTTCTTTTGCACGTGGAAACATGTATATTGTCACGAGACAAATAAGCATTTAATTAGAATGAGGAAATAGAAAATATAAGAAAATATATGCAACGCATTATAAGACAATATACAGAGGAACCCCGGGCTAGGACCAGCCCGGCAAATTTTTTTTAAAATCGCGGAACTGATCAGCAACCGTAAAGACGACTAGATTTTTAAAATGATATGCTTTGAACTGGTTCACAGTTTGTTTCTTTCGTCCTATAGAAAGGATGCATGAATCGGCCATGTCACATAGAAACTACTACCTCTGCTACTGCCTCTGATACTGCATTTGGTACATGATTGGATACTGTCTCTGGTACTTTGCACTGCCTCATTACCTAAAGCAGACTTTCATAGCTAGACAGGGTGGGCGTTATAATTTGCATCAAAATAACTGAACATGTATTCTGGGTCAAATTACGGATGATATTCTGAAATAAAACTCTTTTTTCTGTATTCAAAGTTTCCCTGGAAGGCACTAAAGAACTATTTTTTTGTAGTTTTGTTTGCCAAACGTCATATATTTATTATTCAGCGTCTTCAGCCAGACAACAGATTGTCCTAACGTCGATTTGCGGTTGTTACGTCGCTCCGGCGTGGTTACACTCTAGTTGTACTTTAGTTGTTACAAGTAGCGACCAAAGATTAACGTCTTACCAACGTCTTGATACAACGTTGAACAGAGGCTGGTAAAGCAAGGTTGTTAAGACGTTGTGTCATGTGCAAAACGCGATGCTGTTTCGACTTCGGAGGGACGGTGATTAGACGCAGGATAATCTAGATCTATCCACCTAAAACTTGGCGTTGATCCGACGTCGCCGGTCAAGGTCATTTCAAAGTTTACAGAGCCATGTTTTATTATTATAACAGATAATAATAATAATAATAATAATAATAATAATAATAATAATAATAATAATAATAATAATAATATTGATATATATAATAATAATATAGAAAACAGTAACATAAAAATTAAGCAGAAAAAGAAGAAGAAGAAAGAACTCAGAGAAACCGAAGAAGAATTCTTGTACAGAGAAACATTAACAAAATCTGATTTATATGTCTTCCTGCCCCATAAACTAGGCATGCCAAGATAGACGCTTTCTAATGGTTGCTGCCTTTGTGGTGCTGTAGTTTTATGGGCCTGCATGCGATATCAAGCAACGTGGCGTATGCTTTTAGCCCTTAACCGGGGTTTTGTGTGTTTGTGTGCTTTTCGTCCGTCCGACTGTCCGTCCACCCGTCTGTCATATCGTCCATCCATCTCTGGCTGTATACTTTCACCGTAATAATACTGTGATATGCGGCATAGATGACCTTTTATGTGAATAGGTGCACACTATTTTTATTTGCACTTGACCCAGTTTTAAAGTCACTGCCATCTTGGATTCCAGTTCGGGATTTTCTCTCCTTTTTCTCTGTTTTGTATTACTAGATCCAGGGATACATCGTGGTGCTCTCGCCAACAGCTGTTTCATGTATAATAAAACGACCCAATATTTTCCCTGAACCATTACTAATTAAATGCTCACAGATGAACTTCATTTAAAATGACGTCACTCTCTCATGAGCTACGATTACACATGTTCACAACGGGAGTATTTTTGAACATGAGATTTGTATGATAAATTCTTTCAAATATTGTTTTAAAATAATTTTTAACTTTTTCTTTATGAAGCTGTAGGCGGAAAGAAGCATTAGAAAAGTTAGTACTTCAGTTTGATTGGTCAAAACTTTGATTTGATTGGTCCATAATTGATATCATTTATCAAAACGAACCGCCGCAGAGAGAACAGCCCCATTCGGAACTGAAAATTAAAGAATGCTTACACTGTGACCGTGAAATTGGATTAAGATAAAAACATTAGTAGAAATGTGCTAGTGCGGAATATTGTAGGCCATCTATAAACAAAATGTCGTACGAAACGCATGATAGAGGTGATAGTAGCATGGAAGGACGGATTGACAGCCCCAAACCTACCTCTGTTATTTTCAATGTGTGGCGACTTGGAAATTGATGTAGCAAAACAACAGAGATTTATTTTACATTAATGTTCTAATAGAAACATAATGTAACGCTTAATCTTCTGCGTTAATGAGAAATACCTTTCAGTCAGATCAATCAATCAATCAATCAGTGAGGTTAGGTTTGTAAATCGCATGTACTCCTTATGCTGGACATGTAATCAAGTACAAAAATTCCATGGAGTTATATTGAACTTAAACCTGATAACAGTTGAGTTTAGTTAGGTAAACTGAGAAGACAAGCCTGGAATCACATTAGATATATTCAGTGCAATAAACATATTCAGTGCAATAAACATATTCAGTGCAATAAACATATTCAGTGCATTAATTATACTCAGTACATTAAATGTATTCCGTACATTAAGTATGTTCAGTACATTAAGCGTGTTCAGTACATTAAGTATGTTCAGTACATTAAGCGTGTTCAGTACATTAAGTATGTTCAGTACATTAAGTATGTTCAGTATATTAAGTGTATTAAATATCTAAATCATTGTCAAGAGTCACTTCAGCTTTTGTTCATCTGTTTCCTTAACTCTGGGATTAAATGTTTAGGTTTCCTTCACACACTGAGGCATGTTTGTACTCATTCAACTTATCCGAATTTCATTATGTACTCTTAACTTACTGGAAAATATCACATCCTCAAGGAAATCAGCTTTTTCTAGCAAAGTCAGGTCTTATGCATACATACAAAAACTCATAGTAGACTGTTATGTTAACGGTATAGAGTACTCATTTATAATCACAACACAGACAGTAGCAGATAGCGTCATAATACAATTAAAATTCCGTTGACTTTTTGTATAATATTAAAGAATGTGGCACACATTTCACAACATTAGCAGTCGCCAAAACATCACGCAATGTGGCACATTCTACGACAATGGCAGCCCTCCCCCAAAAAATTATTAAACATAATTAAATGTCGTTTACTAGACCTTGACATACGAAAATATATTGAGTAGTCCTTTGTTTAGAGTTTATGCTACAAGAAAACACATACATTAAATTTATTTTATTGAAAATAACTATAGCATTGTAAAAAGCGGCAATATCACTATATATAATGTTGTCTTTTTTACTATAGTCCGGCAGGCGGACTATATATATAATGCTGGCATCAATAAGACAAGAAACGAGTGAGGTGAACAGAAGTCTAAATCAAATACATTTACCCTATTACATTCTATCTATTCTAAGCCCTATGTTGAATAATTTTCCAAGCTCTAAGTTTTGCCCATTGTTTTATACCAATTTGAAACTGGCATATATTTTTCTCCACCATTCTGTATTGCAATGCTTTACGATATAAACTACAATAAAGGTAAATCAAAGAAAATGAATTTAATGTATGCTAATCATAATAAAGAAAGAAAAGATATGTATGAAAATTTTAAAGTTATATCAAGTACATAATGAATTATTCGAGTCGATTGATTGCAGAAGCATTGGTACTCTGATATCTTTTTGCGTTTTGTCGACCTATTGCCACTTCCATACCTATAAAAGACCTGCATTTCTAGACCGTGATTCGTCGATTGCCCTGTTTCCAACGTCAACAACTTTTCAATGTTGAACGGACTGCAATGGGCGGTAAATTTTGGAGTTATTTCTGATCATACTGCCAGACAAGCAATGTAACAAAGCGTATATTGAAATATTCCGAGGCCATATAAAGATAATATTGATTAATTACGAAAATGCTGAACTAAAGATCTACCTCTTCGTAGTGGTAAATAATATACATCTTCTAAATATCACGTGTAAGTTTAACTTATTTTAAAATGTCGTCACTTTGTTAAGTCATAATATTGTATTCTTATGAGACCTTATATTCTGTTTGCCAGATGATGCAATTTTTTGATATTTTAATCTGTATTTCGTCTTATCACGTCATCTCTCTACATATCTTATAGTGTATCAGCTTATCTCCGATGATCTCTCGTTATCTTTATTTCGTTCTCTCATGGAATAACTCGGAATACTCTTCGTCATCATGACAAGGGCAAATGTGTAAACAAGTGAGAAAATTATTAACTGCCACTAATACTATCGCAAACATAAGAAGTCCTAATATCGCCCACGCTTCCATTACCTTTCTCCAAATGCAAACTTTGAGTATTACGTCGCTCTGTGTCTTTTCTCTGCATGTTGTATTCAAGTCAAAGTGTGTGTTTCGCAGCTCCAATTCGTCGCTTAGATACGGGCAAGTGATCAGCACAGCAACCATGATACACAGCGCGCAAATTGATGACGTCACGGTCTGCAGGCAGGTATACTTTCCTCTGAAACCTTTAACCAGGACCGGGGTGTTAACCAAACTGGAGAGAATACCAAACACTCCGGTAGCCATGATAAATTCATATTCAGACTTTGGCATGTACTGCCTTTCACACTGGACTCCAATAATAGCTACCCCATTGGCGATTTGGAGAAAGGAGATAAAAGCGAAACAAGACGTTAAATGCTTTCGGTTTTGAGGCTTTGATCGACGTGCTCGATTACGCACACTTTTCCGGCGCACCATCTTCCGGTCGTCCATTGCTGGAGTTGAGACAGTGCTATGTGTTATCGCACGTCTTCCTGTGTTCAAGGAACTGAAAGACCCTGACATTGTTTCAGACGAGGGAATTTCCACCATAAGCATACTTTTACGTTCCTTCATATTCCGGGTGCAGCAGGTGAAGTGCTATATTTCAACAGGCAATGACGTCACTGACGTAGAACAGTATATCAACAAAGAACGAGTCCACTACTAGAGCTCAGTTGAATCAGTTTTCCTATTTTAAGTCAACTTTGATCTCTTAACAAATTTTATATTATAATTTTTATTCACTTTTAACCACTAATTTTCATTCAACAAAATCATATCTGGCTATACTCAAGACTGCTGCAACTAAACAAAACACTATTCTATGCTACGGCCCCTAATGAACACCAAGAACCATTTTATTACTTTTATTAAAAAGCTATTGTGACAATAATCTTTTTTCTCAAGTGACACCTGGACTGTGTTTAATTGTAATTATCTGTCTGGTTAGGGCGTGCTTTGGGACTTAATGGGCCTGATCAAAAGTATTAAATTCAATACGTTTCCTCCCTAGATCAATAACATGCCTGTGTCCATTCAAAAGCAGCATCACATTTACCACTAAGCATGGTACGAACAATTAATGTCATTAAAAACTTGAATGATTCCACAAAAGTGTTAATTAGTTCAGAATATTATTGAGAAATTGCTGTAGAAATTCAAATGAAACTTTTATAAGGGCAACTTCGTTGTACGTTTTAATGGTATCTGATATAAATCTTGTAAATGTAACATAATTAAAACAAAATATATAACACAGTTATATTGCCAAATTCACATGGTATTTATAGTACCTATATACCCACAGTACCTACAGTACATTGGGAAAGCATCTCAATAGTGCTACCTACAATATGTAAAGCAACCTTCGCCATAGTACTGTTACCCGTGATCTTTATCGCTTCGAATGCATTCATGTAAAATATACCATCGCCATAGTGCCTTTCTTTACTGCTACCTGTAATCTCTACCACCTGCAGAACATTGATGTAAAATATACCACCACAATAGTACCTTCAGCTGCTGCTACCTATAATCTGTACCACAGTACATTCTTATAAAATATACCACCATCAAAGTTGGGTTAAACCTGTAGATCTGAACATTCTGAATCTGTACCAGTTTCTTATTGAGACCATAGACCTCTTTAAATGTACATATTGATTTAATTTCCACGGACCTGGAAACAAAAGACTTCAGCTGGCTCATCATGTATGTGTTGAAATTAGGACGTAATTGAGAATATTATCATGATCTATAATGTAGACGTCATGATCTATGATGTAGACGTCATGATCTATAATGTAGACGCCATGATCCCTGCTAAACCCCTAAATATATAATAATAGATACAAAAGTCATTTTCACAAATTTAACAAATTTACAGTTTAGCAAATCTAGCTGCATGGTTTTACAGCTTGAGAAATTTCACTGTGCTTTTCATTTGTAGATTACCTTCTCCGTATCATGTTTATACCTGTAACATAAATTTCTTGCGATTTGCCTACAAAGAATTGAACGAAATTGTATATTTTAATTCGACGGGACGGAAGGAGGGCGCATTCATTTATCAATTGGTTATCATGTGAAATGACCCTAAACGCAAAATGCTCAGTTTGAAATAATACCCAGGGTTTTCTCGTATAATTTCATCTTGCTTTTTCGTCACTGAGTGTTTTAGTCGAACGATTTCACTCTATTTCCAGCGCCGTTGAACGTTTTTTCTTTTAATTTTTGCGTTGCTGTTTGTGTTTTTGCCTTACTATTTCACCCTATTTTCTGCGTTATTGACGGAGTGTTTTCTTGTGTGATTTCACCCTGTTTTCTTTGTTGTTAAGGGTGATTTTTGTCTTATAATTTCACCCTGTTTTCTGCATTGTTGACTCTGTTGTTTCTTATGACTTCACTCTGTTTTTACGGCCTTGAAAGTGTTAATTTTTTCCATAATTTCACCCTGTTTTCTGCATTCTTGACGCTGATAGTGTTTTTGTTACAGTTGGTACGTTAACTGTGATCGTTTTTGTTTTGTTCTTTTTGTTCTTTTATATGGTTTTATATAGTTTTGTTCTTTTATAAAGCATCAAAGTCTGTTATGTAAAAGCTGAATCCCTAATTATTTTCTATACCGGTAAAAACAAGCTGATAAGGAATGCAACACATGTAGCAATGTACAGCGTTTCTGTTACTAAGTTGTGTACTTGTCAGGTACTTGAATTGCTTCAAGGTTACCGTGGCTTGTGCAGCCTTGTGTACTTTATATATAATGGGGACAAAGGCAATGCCGTGCCATGGACTCCAGTAGGAACACTATCAGTAAATCGGTCGATAGCTTTAGTTTTAAAATAAGATACTGGAAGGACCAGAGTACAAACAGGTACCATAACGTAAGTGTTATTTAGTTATTTAATTTAAATAATGCAAATATTGACAAGCTGAAAACAGACTGAAAGCTGAAAACGAAACATCTGAAAGCAAAACAGCTGAAAAAAACATTGAGGAGTGAAAAATAGTTGCAAAAATAGTGTTTAAAATAGTACAACTGACAAGTTTAGCTAAAAAGTTAATATATCGTTTTTGCGATATTTAATTTTGCCATATATTGTATTGGACGTGAAGCCGGAGCAACAGTTGGCATTTTTCTATTTGAAAGGATCCATATTGAAACGCATAAACTATTTTAGTGAATAAACTAAACCAGTTGGTGGGGGGATTGGTGGTCAAGGTGATAAATAAGAATTCCGCTTATGGCTGGGTGGAGGGCCATTTGATATTTAAAGTGATAGTTAGTCACTGCATGGTTTGCCTATTTATCCAGAATGTGTACTCCTGCTAAATGGGGCCATTTATCGCAAAGGTTTTCTTGGGGGAGGCTGGACAGCGATACATTTAATCGATCTACAGACCACACTTTGTCCAGCATAACGTGTTCGCTGTTATCGAGCGAAGACACAGTGAAACTAACTTCTTTACCCTTCTTTTTACTTGTCGCTTGATTTACCGTTGTAATATTGAATGACGCTGGTTTGCCCTCAAGTCCAAACTGCACAACTAAGCTACTGTCACAAAGACTAACATCTGAACCTGCATCTAGCAAGGCATAAGTTTGGACTGATTGGCCGTTGGCACGTACACACACGGGCAATATGCGGAGGCACACCTTATTTCTCGACACTGATGTACAGTGTATGTTGCTTTCACCGACGGACGGCATCTTTACCTGTGTATCGGACTGTTCCGGTTTGTCACAATGTACCAATTCATTGTGTTTACCAGTGCACTGAGTGCATTGTGACTGCTTCAAACAACCCTTAGCTGTATGCCCAAAGCGAAGACAATTAAAACACATGCGTTTTCTGCGGACAAAATCCCTCCTGTCATCAACCGACCTCGCGCAGAATTCGTTACACTTCGCTACAAAATGATTTCCATTACACACTGGACAACCCCTTTGTGTACTACCACCTTGATTTGAGTTTGAGCTGCTTTGACTCGACCCCGACTCAACCCCTTGCCTTGGTTTACTTTGACCAACATTGCTTTTATTTGATGACACATTATTACAATGAGTAACCAGAGTTGTCACTTTGCTACCATGACTTATGGATTTCTTCACCTTGCTTGGCCGTGAGTACCCAGTTGATTTAGAATCATTTGCCAACTCCTGACCATAAACCGTGGAGGCCACACGAGCCCTGATTTGCACAAACAAACTCAAATCAGAGAAATCAGGTTCTCGATTCGTTTCAATGATCGAGTCAGCCTTTTCCAGCCACTTTGCTCGGATGTGGTTTGGGAGACGCTTCACTATGTCTACCTAACGTGACGCCTACTGAGGATCACCGGAGCTCAGTCGCACCGCCCATTCTCGCCACCGGGGATTTGCCAGCAACTTCTACACACCAGTCGCCAGGATATGCACTGCCGCATCCCCAAGTGATTCCCTCACATCCGGCTAGCGACAGTGGTTTGTTAGCAGCTATTAACAATACCATGAACTTGCCAAAGCCGGAGTTGTTTACCTTTGGCGGTAATGCAAAAGAATACTTCAAGTTCATTACAAACTTTGAAATTAATATTGCGAACAAAGTGTTTGACTCTAGATTGAAGTTGAGTTATCTCATCCAGTTTTGTACTGGTGAACCGAAACGTCTCATTGAAGATTGTGTTCTGTTGGACCCTCTTGAGGGTTACAATCGTGCGTGTTATTTGTTAGCCCAAAGGTACGGTAAACCCCACACAATAGCAAGATCATACATTGACAGTTTGACAAAGGCGCCTCCGTTAAAAACAAATGATGTACAGGGTCTGCTTGAGTTATCGCAAGAGATGCAGAAATGTCAGCTTACACTGTCCAAAATGGGTTATTTGTCAGATGTAAATAGCACCAAATGATAACTCGGGAGCTTGATCTCAAAATTGACCGATACTACTTTTGGACAGATTCCATGTGCACTCTACAGCTCATTCGCAACCAAACAACCCGCTTCAAGACGTTTGTGGCTAATCGTTTAACGATCGTTCAGGATGTAACCAAACCCACTGATTGGTTTTACATCCCTTCAGAGATGAATCCTGCTATCGGTATTTGGTGTTTAAGGATAACCCTTGAGTTATTTCTGTTACATCTAAGGATAACCATTAAGTTATCTCTGTTATCGTTATGTTATATGTAAGGATAACTTCTGAGTAATCTCTGTTGTCGGTATTGGCTATCTAAGATAACCTCTGCTTTATCTATGTTATCGGTATTATTGTTACAGTAAAATGGATATTCAGGAACGTGTGGCAGTGCTTGAGGATTACCAAGGTGTCCTTGACCTTGACCCACAAAGAAAGATCTACAAAGGGAATGGCTATATTCCTGCAGAATATCACAAATATTTGGCAGACTCGGATAGAACTATAAAGGTTTTTGTCTCAAAAGGAAAAATTGTACGTAGAGTTTTCAATTTATTATTTTTCTTGCATATTCTTAAATGAATAAAATAGAAATTTTTTTAATTTGTCCTGAATTGTGTTGTTGTCCTGTCCTTTCCAACAAATATGGCATATAATATCTAAATAATTCGTATTCACTTCTTTGGCAAGAGTGTTATGGCGTGTTCGAATCCCACAATTCATCTGGGTGACGTTAGTACCATAGCAAAGGTACCTGTTAATGTTCCTATAACTACAAGATAGCTGTTTCAAATCAGGTGTTATTCTAAAAGCGAAATATTTCGGCATTTAAATTGAAGGTTTACGCCTCCATCCGCACCACAGATGAGAGATACCACAGAGAACTATTGGTCAGATTCGTTTCTCGGCAATTACTGTCATTTTCGCAAATGACATATATGCACATTCCAAACATGTGGATATAATAAGCATATGCATATAGTAAAACATATATATATTATTAACCCATGTTTAAAGATTGGATCTGACTGAAAATTCTTTATCCGAGACGGTCTTGATTTATTAATTCTTAAAGCGCGTTAGAGCGTCGACAATAAGTACAAATGCACCCAAAAATGTTTCTTAGTACCTTTAAAGATTGGATCTAACTGAGAATTCTTTATCCGAGACCGTCTTGATTTATTAATTCTGTTACGTCTAGGATAAAGCCAATTGTGACCAAAAGTGTCCTTAATTTCTTAATTAGATCTCTTTCTTCTTATTTATGCGGAGATAATAATCCCATCTCCTGAAATACACACACACACACACACACACACACACACACACACACATCTACTCGTCAGGGCATATCGTGATGAGGATGGCTTGTTTATGGCGAGTTTATTGTAATACCCCCTTTTAAGTCCTTTATCTGTGATGGTCTTGATTTATAAATTTTGTTAATGGTCAGTGGAGGCATCAGAGAAGGCGTGAGAGGGGGAGGGAAAGAGTGGCTCTTCTGGCATATCTTCAGTATCATCCAATAAGCTTTTCGCTTCATCAAATGCTACAAATGATAAAATAAGTATATATGTAAAATAAGTCATTTCTGTGTTTATATTTATCCATTAAAATAGGATGTTTAAATACATAAATAGAATATGCAAATTTATAAATATAATATTCAACTATATAAACAGAATATTAAAATATATAAATAGAATATATATTCATTATTTTCCAATTCTGTTTTGACATACATATACACATTTAAAGCATGTATATAGTATCTGCTGACAGTGTTTTATTTTTATTTTTTTGTCTTTTCAATCTTCTGCAGAAGAATCTTTTGAAGGGCAGTACAAAGGCATCAAGCACTTTGCCGGCGTTACCACATCTCACTGGCACATGATGAAAGGAAAGCCGGTACCAGTATGGATGGAACCTTACCTTCTTTCGATAAGAGTACTGTACAATTTGTTTTCTTTGTTCCTTTTTTGCTTTTTGTAAATTTCATTGCTTTTGATTTAAATATTTTATGGGTCACAAGCTTAGATGAGAAATTAGCACTATTTCTCATAGCTTATTTGTTATATTTATATAGTTTCTATCCCCAAAATCAACGAAATGGAACAATTACGATTGCTTGCTGGCACTGCTAGGACTACTACAAATAAATCTTATAGTGCTTAAAACATTGCTGAAAAACAATAGTTTTCTTCTTCGCCTTAGTTGCTTTTATTGTTTTCGCTAGCAACTAAAGTGAATGACAAACAGGAATTTTCCCTTGGCTATGTATATTTTTATTCACCTTATCTAGTTGTTTACAATTGAATGTCTTATTTAAAGTTTGCTTGTTATCAATAAATTTCTTTCTTTGTTATCAATAAATTTCTTTCTTCATTTCAATGTTTTTTTCTTGTATTGTTTTAGATATTTCGGGATTATGAATTTGACTCTAATTACGTACAGGACATTGAGATGCATATTTATTCAAATGAGGTTTTCACACGTATGCTAACAGCCGAAGAAAGCTTGAAATATCTTCGCAACCAGGATGTACAATGGCGGATTTTTCCAAATAAACGCATAATGTGTGAAGCGGGTAACGCTTTATTTAGACTTCAAGATGGAAATTTCCATAAAATTATACAGAAAATTAAAGGTATAAGTGCGAGTTTTGATTCCCGTGGTGGCTGCAAAAGTATGACATTCGGTTTCGGTTATGAGGTACTTAATGGATACTTATACACGATTCAGTATTTTGGCAGTGATGCTGAAGATGCCAATGATGTCATTCAACATGCGCATGTACATTTGCCCCTTACTGCTACCAGCCAATCAAAAGAGCCGTTACTTCTGCGAATCGTGATGCCTGTAGCAATGTCAGAGGAAGCAGTCTGCAAGGCATGTAAAACACTTCCGGGATTCAAACGTGTCATAGATCCTGTCGAACGTCTGGTTAGCTTCGAAAGACAGAGAGACAATCTACACGCAAAGCTATAAACATTTTATTTAAGCATTCTATTTTATTAAAACGATTTTATTTAAGGTCTACCCTTCAAAACATGATGTTGAATTTTAAGTTTTTTATTTGAGAGGAGACTGCAATAATACTAATACTTTTCTGAAATGTCCAAACAATATCATATGTCCTCATTTTAAGAGAAGAGGATATGAACAAACCTCCACGACAGACCACTATAGTATTTATATTGATATTATAAAGGTAAATGTTTGTTTTCTGGTTTTTTTTACTGTTTGAAATATACTTTTTTCTGTTATTACAACCTTAAGTATTTCATAATTACAATTCTTTTTCTAACAAAATGAACACTAGATTACTATGGTAACAGTAAGAGTCATATTGTATAAATATCTCGGATAATTGTTCTTAGTGATGTTAGCAATTACTATGGTAACAGCACATATTTCCTTTGTAGCACAGCTGTTTCCTGTTACACTAATGCATCATTACTCAAATATATTGTCATTGCTCTCTACGCTATGCAAACAATAAATACAGTATTTGTTTTTGTTTTTTATGCAATGATGGTTTAATATCTTAATAAATGAAATGGAAGATATTATCACACATAATCACTCTATTTAGAAAAACCGACTTGTTTCTCATCCCAATTTTTACTAATCGTGAATCAGTCAACCGACGATGTTTTTTTTTGACAAAACATGCCCTGCCCCCCCCCCCCCCTAGGCGGCACTTCTACCATCCGTCTATCATACCGTCATAATGACGTCAGACTCCCCCCTGGGCCCTCATGAGCGCTTTTAAATTTTGAGTCTTTCGATGATGCTACTTTAATAAAAAAATTTCTTTCCTTTTTTTACGAAATCAAATTACTTGTTCAAAAACCGTTTAAGACACAATACTTGCATTCTCAATCAATAAGATGGTGTTTTAAAAGCTTTAGAGGGCTTTCTTAAACGAGAATGCTACCACCAATAGAAATATGAAAAGCTATCGAGCTAATCGATCGATTAGCGCGATAGCTTTACACTTATTACACTTATCGACCAATAAGTGTAATAAGTGTAACTGCACTACACTTATTACACTTATCGACCAATAGTAACCGGATAGATTCGAACCCCTGGACATTGTTATTTCTAAATTAATACACTTATCAACTAAGCAAACGTTCTCACCGTTTTGGTACAATACAACAAAGGTTTTGCCAAAATCAATAAACATTAAAACTACACATCATTAAACAGCCCAAAACCCTCCTTGATTCAACTCCCATTTCCTCACCCAATTCCCATTTCCTCACCCAATTCCCATTTCCTCACCCAATTCCCATTTCCTCACCCAATTCCCATTTTCTCACCCAATTTCCATTTCCTCACCCAATTTCCATTTCCTCACCCAATTCCCATTTCCTCACCCAATTCCCATTTCCCCACCCAATTTCCATTTCCTCACCCAATTCCCATTTCCTCACCCAATTCCCATTTCCCCACCCAATTTTCAATTTTCTCACCCAATTCCCATTTCCTCACCCAATTCCCAATTTCCTCATCTAACTCCCAGTTCCTCACCCAACTCTCATTTCCTTGCATTACCCCCGTTCCTTCATTCAACCCCCTCACTCAAACAACCCAATCTCTCACTCAATCCCCACCTCAGCCTCATTCTCCTATCTGCCCAATTTACCTTCATCATTAAGCCCTTTCCCTAACTCAATTTTCAAAAAGTAACTTAGAAGTAGAAGTTAACAAAATATTATAATAGCTTAAAAATTATAACAAATTGATTCGAATTAGCGATTGTTTTATTCTTTCAAAAGAATTAACAAACAAACATTAAACTATGACAACGCACTGAAGTTCTTATTTCAGCGAAGTTCTTTTTTCACTTGTAAACATCAGTCATTTGTTTTCTGTATCTGCAAAATGAGAAAAAATAGTCGTTGTTTTAAATGCATAATCTCAAACTGTCAATAATAATAATGTAATTGTATAATATAAAAATAATAATAATAACACTAACATTGCTTCTACTTCTACTACTACTTCTACTACTTCTACTGCTACTACTACTACTACTTCTATTACTATTACTACTACTACTACTACTACTACTACTAATGATAATAATAATAATAATAATAATAATAATAATAATAATAATAATAATAATAATAATAATAATAATAATAATAATAATAATAATAATAATAATAATAATAATAATAATAATAAATAATAATAATAATAACAATAACAACAATAATAATAATAATAATAATAATAATAATAATAATAATAATAATAATAATAATAAATAATAATAACAGAATAACAGTTACATCATTAATAATAGTAATAATAATGGGATATGTTCTTATCAGATCATTCATAACGGTACACGTTCACCACAAGCCTCTCAACGCAAGTAACTCTCTAAGACTTTAGAGAAAAAATTCGTGAAATTCGACTATTGAAAATCTGATGTCATAAAAGGAGATCAAGGTATTAGGAAAACCAACGTCAAATGACGTCACAATGAAATCTCTCGTGGTGTCAGCAGGCCGTCATATTAACTTGACAATTGAATAACGTCATCACCTGAAGTCATTACCTGAATCATGGTTTGCTATGGCATGAATAGTGAAACACCAGTTACTTGAATTGATTAAGTTGGAAAAAAAGGTAAATATGCAACCCCGTATAACGCCTCCTTAGGAGAAGACAGGCGCATGTGACAAGGGTCTTCACTGCGGGAATAATACATTTTTGCGATGCTCAGGAGGTGGTTAGGAGTGCAAACGTTGGAACGTTTGGTTGGATTATCACTTACCAGCTGTTTACCCGGAACTTATGCAGCATATTTTTTCAAAAAGAAAGATAAATTGTTGTGAGGATCGAAAGATGGTTGAGAGTGGAGGGGGCGGGGGCTTGGTTGGTTGGGTTATTTGGTTAGATTATCACTTACTTTATGCGGCAAGTATTTGCCAAAAGTACTCTTTGGTTACAGTCCCTGCATCTCATCTAGCTGAGTATTCACAATACCATAGTACTCGCAACACCAAAAGTACTCTTTGGTTACAGTCCTTGCATCTCATCTAGCTGAGTATTCCCAATACCATAGTACTCACAGTATAATGGGTTTTATGTGGTATACAGTCGTCTTAAATCATCATCATGGAAAACGCTTTTTGTGGGATGAGCGTTAAGAAAGCGGGAGTAGTTATAGTGGCCAGACACTTACCAGCTTTTTATATGGGATTTATGCAGCAACCATTCAGAAAAAGTGCTCCCAGTCGTATATCATTGCTGTTTTTCGATTTGAATTCCAACGTGACTTTTCGTACTGTTTTCTTTGGCAATGTGCATACGCCGTCGTAAACTAGTCCGGCGTTTTGATTTCCACCAGGTTTTAATATTTTCTGCAATTAAGAACAGGTGCAAAAGTGGTAACAAATGCTCAGAAGAATGATATATATATACATATATATGTGAACATTTTACCGCATATATTACATATACAACGTCATAAACCTGGAGAATCTTTGTGGGGCAAGCTTCGGGGTTTATCGTACTAGTACGGCATGACCACTGGTATCTTGCACTGGTGACGGAGTTACCACTGTTTACTTGCACTGGTGACCAGATGACCACTTGGATCTTGAAATGGTGATGGGGCGACCAGTGGTATCTTGCACTGACGGGGTGACCACTGTTTACTTCCATTGGTGACGGGATGAACATTGGTAACTTGCACTGTGACGGGGTTATCATTAGTGACTTGCACTTGTGACTGGGCGACCACTGGCATCTTGCACTGGTGATTGGATGACCAGTGGTATCTTGTACTGTTGATCCCGTGACTACTTGTATCTTGCACTGGTAACGGGGTGACCACTGTTATATTGCAATGGTGACGGGGTAACCACTGGTATCTGCCACTGATGACGGGGTGACCACTGGTATCTTGCAAAGGTAACGGGGATACCCCTGATAGCTTGCACTGTTCACGGAGCTACCACTGTTTACTTGCACTGGTGACGGCGTGACCCTTAGTGACAGAGTGTCAACTGCCATCTTGCACCGGTGACTGAGTGACCACAGGTATCTTGCACTGGTGACGGCGTGAACATTACCGGGAGTTTCCGAAAAGAAGCTCCCCCCATATAAAAGCCCCGGGGCTCTTATTAGGAAACTGTTTCCCAATAGAAGCCCCGGGGCTTCTATTTGGAGTTAAAATAAAGGCCTCAAAAAATCGTTTCCTAATAAAAGCCCCCTCCTTCCCTGCAAGGCTTTTTAGAACTCGTGTTTACTCGCAATGCAGACACGGTGCGCTTAATCCTTTGATATGAGGCAGCCCCAGGCATGTTCTGCGTCGTTGCTTAGTCCTGTGCTTTGCACAAGGTGAACAAACACCCCCCTCCCCACTGCCACATTAACTCCGGAGTATTACCGGAATTATAACGGGCCGAGTACTGAAACGGGCGGCGTGATGTTGCCCCTCCTTCCGTGCAAGTCTTTTTAGAACTCGTGTTTACTCGCAATGCAGACATGGTGCACTTAATCCTCTGATGTGAGGCAAACCCCTAGACACGTTCTGCGTCGTTGTTTAATACTGTGTTTCACACAAGGCACCCCTCCCCCCACTTTACCAGACTTTTTAGTTACTATTGTTTTTGTGTGTTTTTTTTTTATTTTTTGTGCAGATATCCGCAGCATGTAGCGCTTTAATAAGAGATTGATGGTAAATTTTCTTTTTTTCCAATAAAAACTTATCGACAACCCCCCTCCCCATCTAAAAAAAAGGGCTCCAGGGCTCTAATTAGGAAACTGTTTCTTAACAGAAGCCCCGGGGCTTCTATTTGGTTCCCAAATGAGCGTCTAAAATTGGCCAGTTTCCAAATAGAAGCCCTGGGCTTCTTTTCGGAAACCCCCGGTAGCATTTCGGAGCGACCACTGTTATTAGATGCATGCGTAACAAAGTACGGCAAAGGGGAAAGAGGAATTCTGAGGTCAGGCGGGATCCGCTCAGAGTAAAAATTTTATTTACAACAGAGTACTCTCTTTCTTTCGGAACTTCACTCCACGTTTGGTTAGAAAATCGGTATTATTTCAAGTTCAGTTCTCCACGTTTTAGGGGTCGTTTAAAAGTCATAGTTACCAGATTCTAACAGAGCGAACAGTGCGCGAATCTAATGGAGCTTTATCATCAGTCCAAATGTGTTATTTCGTGGTTTTTGATACGAATACATTCTATTCAAATGATACACTTTTTGTACTCGTTTGTCGATAATTACAATGTTATGGCGGTGATAATTACCCATTTGCAGTATTGCCTAGCGTGACGTTTTCGATACCTGCAGAGCGTTGAATACCGTGAGTACCTACCTGGTGTAACTACAAGTCACAATACTAGTTTCCATAGCAATAATGAATCAATGTTATTATTTTCCAAGCTGTTACATTACTGCTGTCTAATACTGTATAGGTTTGAGGCTTTTGCTTAAGATGAAAAAACTTACCTTGAAAATTCTCACATTTCTGGCATTAAACCCTTTTACTATGACTCGTTTTGCGTTTAAAACTTGAAAACTTATCCCTCGAACATAGAAATTGTCTCCTCTTTTAATGGTATAAACACCATTGTCGCCGATGGTAGGGAAAGGTCCTGGTGCTCCCTCGAGTGCTCTTATGGCTTGATCCGGGCTGTTCGTAATGCTGACAGTAAAGTCATTGCTACCGTAAATTAGTCTACATTTCATCGGGAATATGCTTGGGCATTGCGGGCATTCTGATGGATTCACGCATCTGTACAAACCAAATGATCCATTTTATAAATGACTATTCTGTTAAGTGTTGCCATACGACACACTTTCATTACTACCCGCACTACCTCTAAGTGTCACTCTTCCTCGGAGAGGGTGGGGGGGGCGGGGGGGGGGCATTCACAGAGCCATTCACTGTTTGCCATGGGTGTCCATGGCTTTTAAAAAGGACATTTCGTTTGATAATGTTGAAATAGTAGCCCCTTTTTAACAAAACCCAGAGTAAATTTCCGAAATAAACCCCCCCCCCCGTCACTCCATTCCGACCAATTTTGTTGTAACACATTTGGCACTCCGCGCGTACCGCGTCTGGCCTCAAAGTTATCCCCCTTTTCTCCTCGTTTTATTGGACACACATGGTAACACATTTCATACCAAGTGCCCCCTCCCTCCGACAACCTTCTCATTGGTCTTTTCACCGTTATCATTCCTGTTATTGTCAGTAAACCCCATGATAACCCAAATTATTGCAGTCAAAACAATTTTATTATTTGGTGAATGTTCTGACTTAAAGTGTCGTCGTACAGACCGTTCCTTGTTACCCTCAAATGCAGTTTGTCCCTTATCAACGCTGGTATGAGCTCAGATGTAAAATCTAAATTGTTGCTTTCAGTGCTATTTTGTATTGAACAGAAACTCATGAACATCAAGACCAGAATACTTACTTCTTAATTTTGCTATTGTTTCTGTAGACTTCAGCTTTCGAGGATGGACACTGGCATCGTACCACGCAGGGGAGGACACACACGGGGGGCGGCCAGTAATCGTTGTTACAACAGTCCCGTGGGCAAGCCGTGCCGCAGTATTTCCACACTGACCCTCCTTTGCACACCGCTGTAATAGATAAAAATAAAACTACAACCACTCTCCGCCTCCACTCATCCTGTCCGACCACACAAGTCGATGGACCTATCCACAACCACTCTACGCTGCCCCCACTAGTTCTGATCGGCCACATGAGTGGTGGCACTGGTCCACCCCTGCCCCGACTCATCCTGCCCGACCACACGAGCGGAGGGACTTATCCGCAACCACCCTTCCCTTCCCCACTCATTCTAACCGCCCACATGAGTGGCAGCATTGATCCATCCCCGCCCCGACTCATCCTACCCGACTACATGACTGCAGGGATTTATCCACAACCACCACCCGACCCCACTCAGTCTGCCCGACTACATGACTGGAGGGATTTATCCACAACCACCACCCCACCCCCACCAAGTCTGCCCGACTACATGACTGGAGGCACTTATCCACAACCACCACCCCACCCCCACTCAGTCTGCCCGACTACATGACTGGAGGGATTTATCCACAACCACCACCCCACCCCCACTCAGTCTGCCCGACTACATGACTGGAGGGATTTATCCACAACCACCACCCCACCTCCACTCAGTCTGCCCGACTACATGACTGGAGGGATTTATCCACAACCAAACCCTCCCCCCTCCAACCCGGCCTATTGCTCTCGTCCTTCTTGTTCGTTCTGTCCGACATTTCACGATTACTCTTCTTTACGCACTGATGTCATAGATAAAATAAATCCACACGAATGGTGAGTCTGAGCGACAGGCACCCTCCCCCGCCTCCACTCGTTCTACCCGACCACATGAGGGGTGATAAGTTTTAATGATGCTCACTTCAGTTTTCAGCGCTACTCACAAAAGAAGGTTCTTTCGGAACTTCACAATGCCGATGGTTAGAAAGCGGGGTGTTATTTTTTAAACGTAGCACGAGGCGTTTACGGTGATTTTAAAAATCAACCAGTCAATTAATTGATCAATTCGTTGGCGAGTAGTGTGCAAAAAGGTCTTGTCTTTCTGTTATTTACAAATTTAACATACAAATTTAAGAAATGTAGAAAAAATATCAGTCAATCGATAACGAAAATCAATCGATAACGAAAATCAATCGATAACGATCAGTGTAAATGCCAACCGCCTTCAGCGTTTTGAAATTAAAACACAAATTCGAATAACTAAAAAGCCATCGCTCCTGATTATCAGTGCACATGCGTAGGCTCTGCAGCAGTTAGAAATGTCACCAAGATCAGAAATACACGTTTGTGAGATGCTTAAGTGTTACATTACGTTTTTGAGTTGTTTAAATATTACATTACGTTTTGTGAGATGTTTAAATGTTACATTACATTTGTGAAATGTTTAAATGTGGCGTAAACCATTCCAATATTCCAATAAAATATAATGTAGAAAACATGAACAAATATGAAAACATGAACAAAAAATATGACACAAAAAAGTCAACTTTTTGAATATTGGTAATCTGTGACTGTAAATTAATTTTATATCGAATGCTGAGGTCAACCAAATTCATTTTAACAATTCTGAGCAGTTTTAAAACACTTATATTTTTTATTTTTTAACCATAAATGCAATAACTTACGTCCGCCTAAAGCCATCTGCAATGCACAGCTTAAAATACACAGAATTATTAAGAAACCCATGTGTGGTGTTTCAATATTTTGTGCAGGATGTTTGTTGAATAAACGCGTCTGGTTCGATCAAGTTCTTCACAATGCTTCATAACGTGTGGGTCTACAACAACAGTTAAATCATTAGTGGCTTATTACACGTACATCTATTTTATTTTCTGTTTACAGTAGCAAATACAAGTTTCTGTCAAGTGCTGGAAGGATGGGGGGGGGGGGGGGGCGAGGAGGGCAGAGGGTTCATCACATTGACCAAGCAAACTTTTTTGCATGAAAATACGAAGTTTAACAGTCTTTTTTTTTTCAAATTTAGAAAGGGGGTGTAGGCCACCCCTTTTCCTAATTAATCTTCCAATAGTTTCTACAGAATAGTTTGTTTTAATAAGAATATTGGTAATTACTAGAACAAGCACCAGCTGTGCATTACAAAACAATACTTCAAAAGAAGTGCTTTTGTATTACGAAGATCTCTTTCAAAAATCTAGTTCACTTTACATGTTTTCTATTGATTTTTTATTAGCTAACCTTTTACATCATGAATACATTACCACACATAGTAATTTGAATTATTTGTTGAAAAACAAAACAAACCCACACAAATTAGCCTTGTTTATTGAAAAGCAAAGCTACACAAAAAAGAAGCAAAAATGTGACTTGGCTACACAACAGATTTCCTGTACATGATAAGATGATTGTTATAAGTTAAAATAGAATTAAAGAAGCCATCGAGACCATAGTGTCATAGTCAATGGAATAGAAAATCTCAAAATAGTTGTGACCTTCTGACCTTAAAACTGAGTCGATTTCAACAACAACAACAACAACAACAGCGTTCACCTGTCCAATGCTCTCTGTATCAAATATCTCAGGAATAGGATTATCAGCGTGGGAGTTAAAGCCTAGACAGCTCCACTAAGAGACGGACACCTCCCAAACATGTATTAAAAATAAAGTAGCATCAGTAATTTTTACAGTAGAATTACATGTTATAAATGTATCAGTTGATAACGGTATAATATACTCTATAATATAATATAATATAATGCAGGTTTAATATATTCCATAATATAATATAATTTAATATAATAATGTAATATAATGCAGGTTTATGTGAATGTTATAATATGTCATATATTGAATAATGTCATATATTTACTTAAATATTTAGTCTTTCGATATCAGGTATATATTTTAGTGATTAAATAACATTAGCTAGCTGTACCATTAAAATTAATTAAATTAAAATTAAATTAAATTAAAATTAAATTAAATTAAAATTAAATTAAATTAAAATTAAATTAAATTAAAATTAAATTAAATTAAAATTAATATCATAGAACTGTTTTATTGTGCTTTTCTTTTCTTGTTAATAAAAAGACATTACTTGAAAACGCCACATTCTTAATTGTGTCCAGTCAGGTCAACTTGGAAAAACAAGCGATATATCTTTTTTCTATACAAAAAATATCTAAAAACGTCGATTATTTAGTTTTATTGATGGTATTTATTTAGGTAGCAATTGCTCCAGCGAACAGTTGCGTTTACTATGCAAAGTATGCAAATTATACAAAGAACACAAATTATAGAAAGTACACAAAGTATATAAAGTACACGAAGTATGCAAAATATACAAAGTATACAAGGTACATATAGTACGCAAACTACACAAAGAATGCAAAATATACAAAGTATACAAAGTATATAAATAACGCAAAGCTTTCTCCAAGTTGACCTTTCAGGTTATTTGGAACGAAATGGAGGGAATCACACCTAACCCACATTAACCGGTGTTTTGTTAGGTGGACACCAACAAGATCGTCGTAAGGCATGGAACTATTACACTATACTTGTTAAGCTCAACCACGCTCCACTCGTACACAAACCCTGCTTATGAATACAGTTCCTATTTAAATCGTTCAGAAAGAATATATACGCATGTTGTGCTCAAGTAGACAACATTCAATAGTTTATTTCTCTTTTAAACAAAAAGAACAACGACTGCCTTTAATCAGATGATTAGAACAATAAATGAACTGGCGGTTTCTGCTCAATAGCCAGTAAATAACTGGTTTATTCAAAAGAAGAAAAATCATATTTTTTAGCTAATTATAGTTTTTATTCTGTTTCGATGGAAACGCCACTTCTTTTGCATTAGCTCTTTGCTTGTTGCTACGGTTTTATTTATTTTCTTTTTTTTTTCTTTTTCTTTTCTTTCTTTTTTCCCTTGGTTTTTGCAGGGATATTACATCAATAGTTACTTCTTTATCACTGTATGGAAAAATCGGCATAAATGAATTTTTTAAGGCTGTATTTGTACCTCAAGAAAATCCAGTTCGCAACTTCGAGTGCTCGTGCTCAGTGTAGGAAATTCACAGAATTCCAATGAGGAAAAGCATCAAGAAACAACTGGTACAAATACTTTAAAAGCTGATTTGTTCTGCATTGACATGTCTATAAATTGTCCACAATGTTACTGGAATGTAGAGAATTTATTCATTACATTATTATGATGGGTTTTAATGGGTTTAGTAATATTAATAATATTAGAAAGAGGGCTATATCTTCTTCATAGTGCATTGATGCATTTTTCCATTCGCTTCTAGGCTTCTAAGGTTTTTGTCCAACAAACAACTAGAGTTCTATTATTTGTGAATCCTGTAGACGAAAATATGAATCGACTCACTGATTGAGGTCAATCTGTTTGGATCCGAATTGGCCCCAAAGTAATTGCATGTTAACTACAATCGCAGTAATGGGAATAGCCAGTTCGATTCCGTTTCTTTTTCCTTTTCATTGAAAACAAGTACTTGAACATTAAATAATAGCAGTGTCAAGAAAAATGTCATGCGCAATCCCCTTAATATGTAATTTTCAAGTTAGTAGAAACGAAACACTAGAGAACGAAAATTAAACCAGCCCAAGGTTCAGAAACTAGTAAAAACCGTTAGCTCATTTGCCTATATTTCGGTAGCTATTTTTTTCAAAGCCGAAGGATAGAATCTTGAGCTTGCGAAAAACGAAAGGTGTGAGTGAAATCACCTATGATGGATTTCTAAAATAACACTCATTCAGTCGTTAGGGCCACTTTTAATAAAGTACTACTAGCGTTAATGAGAGTACGTGCTAAAACAATATTCATGATGCTAAGGCAGTACTATTAATACGGCCCCTGGTATTCATCAGTGTACGAGTACATTATGCAATGTAAAACGTCATGACCTACATATCAGTTTATTGAAATTCATCAAATGAGAAGAGGTTAAAATTCTCTCTCAGTCTTCACTACTACCACACGCGCCTCCATCCAATCCCGCCAACTATAAAACAACCTCTCATCCCCCAATCAATTCCGCTACACCCCTAGCCCCCTCCAAAATCTAAACCCGCCGACTGCACCCCTACTACCGGCTCCCATCTGATCCCCTCAACTACACTCCCACCCCACCCCCTCCCGCTCCCATCCCATCCCAGCCGACTGCACCCTACCCCTGCAACATTCCAACCCATCAACTACACTCCCATCCCTCCCGCTCTCATCCCATCTCAGCCGACTGCACCCTACCCCTCGAACATTTCAACCCATCAACTACACTCCCATCCCCTCCCACTCCCATCCCATCCCAGCCGACTACACTCTACCCCCTGCAACATTCCAACCCATCAACTACACTCACACCCCCTCCGGCTCCCATCCAATCCCAGCCGACTGCACCCTACCCCCTGCAACATTCCAATCCATCAACTACACTCCCACCCCCTCCCGTTCCCATCCCATCCCAGCCGACTGCACCCTACCCCTCTGCAACATTCCAACTCATCCCCAACACTCCCACCCCCTCTCGCTCCCATACCGTCCATGGCGACTGCACCCTACCCCTCTGCAACATTCCAACCCATCAACTACACCCCTACCCCCTCCCGCTCCCATCCCATCCCAGCCGACTGCACCCTACCCCTTGCAACATTCCAACCCATCAACTACAATCCCATCCCAGCTGACGACTCCCTACTCCTACCCCATTCCATCCTGCAAACAACAACCCTACCCCAAGCCTCATCCCACTCTGTCAACTACACCCCTCCCCTCGCCGGCTACAACCCTACACCACTCCCCATACCACCAACACGACTACACCTCTACATCCTGGCCTCATCCCACCCCCGACTACACCACTACTCCTTCATGCATCCCACCATGAATACTACAACTCTGATCCCCTGTACCCTGCCAACCCCGCTGACTACAGATCAACCAATCATCTGCAAGGGATTTCCCCTGGAAACGTAAATGTTTATGGACATTTCTGAAACTCTCAAATGAACAAACAAATGTCCCCCTAATACAGAGATTAAACCCAACTTCTTGTTAATGCTGGCTTCACTGAGAAGGCCCCTCTTTAGATTGTAAAGATGTGTTTACATTTATCCCAGTTACAGGACAGAAAATTTCATTATGACCCTTCCCCGATTCCGGTTTGCAAATTTGACAGAGGTCAAGGATATGTTTGAAAAAACAAATGCAGCACAAAGTCAATCGCTTAAAAATGCATTTGATTTTTTTTTGAAAAATAAAAAAATACAAAGAATGAAGGTATTAATCTTAAAAGTATGTGTTTTCCTATTTTTTTACTTTTTCTCGAAACTGAAGTAAAATTGACACTAGAATTTGCCAGATCAATACAAGCAGCAGTCGTTTCGGACCATACAGATTACGAATACAACACCAAGACAATATTCTCTCATAAAAATCAGCAGATTTTAAGTTTTATTCTGCATCTTAAAAAGCTACATTTTGTATATGACTTGATTATCAATATTACCAGATTTTGATAAAAGTTTAGTGTAGTTTTAAGTAATAGCCAAGATTCAGTAGCTGTTAACCTTGAATTCCGTGTTCGGATCCAAAGTCACTCCATTTGCTTATCTGAAACAATGGAAACTTACCTTTCGGGACCTCAAGATCTTCAAGCGAACGCTAAACTGGATTTTGTGCACTTGGTGGAGAGAGGTGAGAAGGGGTTGAGGGAAATGAAAACTGCTTTCCTTTGTTATTGCTTGTTGGAATATGAAATTATTGATTATGAAATCTTTGATCCATGTCGTATTAACAAAGGCCAGAAATTCAATATTAGATCCTGTCACGCAAATTATTAAGATCTAATTGAAACTAAGCAAACCGTAAAGAAGTTATACGGTTATAAAATCATTAATCTTGGCAGCATGCGGCAGGCACCAAGACGTCCTCATGTGACGTCGACTATGCATTAATTACGTTTATAAGACCTCACTGTATTTTCTCATATTGTCAGTACTTTTGGTATAACACAGTACAAGAAGTTTTTAGTTTCTGGAATGAAGTGTTGTAATTAAAATAAAGTATACGAATAAAAAGTATTGGCTTTATGTCGAAATTTTAGAAGGTTGTAAAATACGATATACAGCTGATCGTTAGGGCCATCATGTGCGTATCCAGGGCAACCAAGCTTGTTCATGGCAACCAACATTATCCATGGCTTTCAATCTCATCCAGATTAACGATCCCGTAGACTCAAGCGCACAGCTTATCGTAATTGTCACCTTATACATCATAGATATATCAATGGCAACCAAGCTTATTCACAGCAACTAACCTTATCCATGACTATCAATCTTATCCACGGCGATCAAGCCGTAAACTCATGCATAAAGTATAAGGTTTGCATTTTTTATACACGCTGTAGGAATGCTTCACTAAACATCATCAGTTTTTTTGTGAAATTACGCCGTAATCATCGACCAAGATTAGTTGGGATAAACAGCACTAAGTTTTTCTCATGCATGGCTCTTTAAACAATTGCGAAAACTACGAACAATGTTTTCGAAAGCAGCGTTTCTTTTGAAATTTGTATTTTTTATATTTGAACTTGTCTCATATGATTCAGCTAATATTGATAAGTGAACTAAACAAATAAAAACTGTTCTGATAAAAAATAATCCCTTGATTTGAATGGTTATCAGTATTATCGGGAAAAGGGGACTGGCAGTTTGTGTACTAATTTGAATAAAGTGTATATTCAGAGAAATAACAAGCAAACAACAGAGAAAACAGAAAGAAAAATAAATGTATGATTTCTGTATAGTTTTTAGAGATTTCTTATTATATTCTAGATATTATTTGGCTCACTATTTATCTTAATATTTATATGTTATTTATTTAAATATTATTTATTTAAATTCTTGCATCGAAAATATATTTAAGCCAGTTGTGTAAGTTTAAGATAACCGTAACAATCAATGTATAAAATCCGCCCTCTTCCTTTACCCCTTTGTATAAACTACAAATATCAGTTAATTTCATCAGTAAAGAATGTAAAGATATTGAAATTGTTCTTGATAATTCGATATTAAGGAAAATAATCCCAAGGAATCCAAGATTTGGAGATTATGCGTAAACATTAAATTCTGTACACTGATTACAACATATGGCTCAATGCAATGAATAAAATTACGCATTACTTGATTAGTTTTTGAATGCTGATACGTCACAGCTGCAGTAAGACCAACTTGGAAACTAGACCGATTTCGATAAACGAGGTAAACATCAATTTTTCTATCGACAGAGAAATGAAACAAAATCACATACAGCAAAACTACCATTAACCATCTCAAACTAGTTCGAGAAACAAGCTGGTGCAAAAAAAGAAAGGAATTACACAGACACTTTGGTATACTACATTAAACTATGATTAAATTCCCAAGTGTAATAAACTGCACCATAAGTACCTAGAGGCAAAAAAAATGATACAGTTATATATATTTGTTAAAGGCTGAGTTTAGACTTCCTATTTAAATTTGCAACCCCATATTATTACCTTTGCAAATTGATCGTAGTATCGGATCCGACCCAAAAACGCACTGATCCTCACTACTTAAAATTGAAATATACTTGTATATTTATCTACTGGCTAATGTACACATTACTCATACTATATACCTTATTTATACGATGTAAATGGATTTTTTAATCGAATGCACATAAATAAACAGTTGGTATTTTTTAGTATTCAAGGGTGCCATTGGTGTACCTGATACCACAGTATACTAGACATCATTCAATGCAGTAATTTACACAGCATTCATACAGGTTTGGTCCTTAGTCTGAATTCAGTTAACTGTAATTATCAAAAATAAGAAAGTTTTCTCATGTCGACTATATTTGGTTTGGATAAACGTGTAATGACATGATAAGAAAACTATTATAGAAAAAATAGCAACACTATATTTTATTAGAAATAAATTTAAAATGATGTTTTCAAAAGGGTAGAATAATACGCAACCTAGTTTTTTAAAAGCTCATGCTTTGGCTTATTAAATCTAGAAACTTTGATGTGCTTTCTTTATCATGAAATTATAGAGAAAACTTTTCTAGAAAACAATAGCAACAATATATTTTATTAGAAAAACATTTAAAAGGAAGTTGTAAGAACGGTAAAGTAATACGTAAACTAGTTTATACTGTTCACGCTTTCATTTATTATTGAAAGCTGTTAAAATTTGGATGCGTTTCCTTTATCACGTCTTGATCTGAATAAATTGGCAGTGTGAACGACACCTCCATCAAGAAGTTCAGCAAGTACGAATTTGATGACTCTTAAGTCTAATAAAAATACGAGAATTCAAATCAATCCTTCGATTATTATCTTTAATTCTATTTGCAGTGTGATCGATTAGTTTTTAAACCGTTAAAACAGACTGTAATAGAAACGGAAATAGCTAACTGAGTACACAAAAACCCCAGAAATAAGACCACCTTTGGGTGCTCTTTCTTTTTTCTCTAGAATGTAACCGAACAAAAATGGGACTTAGAGAAAGTGAACGTTATGAACATGACTTAATTTTAGGCTAGTCTAATTAGCAACTGGTTTTACTTAGGGCTTTTAGTGCAGGCACTTCTGGTTTACGTGTCAATATTTGCTAAATGGGTATAGATTTCAATATGTCTCATTTTAGTTGGAAAGGGAATTGAGACTTTCAAAGCAGTGGTTGTATTAACCAAACTCTCCTAAAAACTAACATAATAATAAGCTTCTCCGGAAACAAATAAACATCTCGAGTAAGCTCATCTAAACACTTTTCGAAAGACGTGCCGTTTCGACTGCAAATTTATTGCGATTGAGAAGAAAAAAGCAGCTGCCTAATGATGCTCTCCGGAAACATATAGAACTCTCCAAAGCCAGTAAATTAGTTCAGTAACTTCTACTAAAAACTTCTCGATAGAGATGCCGTTTGATTGCAAATTTATTGAGTCAGAAAGCAGAAACAATTATTGCCTAACAAGCTCTCTGGAAACGATAAGACCTCTCGAAAGTCAATAAATAAGTTTAGTAAGTTCATCTGAAAACTTTTCGACAGAGGTGCCGTTTCGACTGCACATTTACTGAGACTGAAAAAAAGCTGCCTCATTTAATAACCCACCATATGGGATTTTAATATATTTTGGACATAAGCACTCCCCTTGAAAGCCTACTTGTGAATATATTAGGTACACGGAAATGAGCTTTTTCATGTTTTTCGCTGCCATTTCGTTATGTATTTATTTATTTATTTATTTATCCCAACCTAATGCAATCGAAACGTTCAAAACGCACTCGCTTATATTAACACGATTATGCACAAGGTTTCTTTGACAACCAATCACATTCATTCTAAATGTGTCATAGATAAGAGATAAGAGACACTCTAGCGCCACACTGATTAACTAAGGGTTAGTCCTACAGCTGTTTATGCTTCTAGAAAACACCTTATCCCTCCATCCCTTTCTTTTGAGGGGTTAGTAATATGATTAACGCAACTAATAAAAATAAATATGACGTGCTAATCATCCTAAAACGTTCATGGTAAAATGTTGTGATCCTAGAAGGTATTTTGCTGATCTTCCATGCTATTTTAATATTCAGCCGTGAGCATCCATGTTATACTAGTGATCTACCGTTGGCGTCCATGTTATTCCAGTGATCTACCGTGAGCATCCATGTTAGTGATCTGCCTTGGGCATCTATGTTGTTCTAATGGCCTTTCGTGGGCGTTCATGACATTCTACTAATCTGCCGTGAGCATCCATATTATTCTAGGGATCTGCCGTGAGCATCCGTTATTCTAGGGATCTGCCGTTGGGGTCCATACTATTTTAGTGATCAGCCATCAGCTTCTATATTATTCATTAATTACGCAAAGTTTGAATCTTTGGAATCTGGTGGGAATGTATCCCAAGAAATGTAAACTAAGGGAACGAAGGAGTACAATATAAAATATCAATATCAAACAATTCTCAATCACTTAATGGCAAAGGCTGTTTTCTGATTTTATTTTGTTATGTTTGTTTGGAATGTCTGTTGTATTGATAAAATCATTAACTGAAGACGTGCATGTTATCTAACGATCAGAAAACAAATGCTCTTTATATTAAAATGAATGATATTGCATTTTCATTCTGGAATCATACGGAACAATTGTAACACAAACACTATAAAATTATGTAATTAAATGTGATTGAAAGTAACAATCAGATGATCTAATTAATCAACATGAACAAGCAAAACTTTAATGTGTTTGTTTTGATATCAACAATACCAGTAATATGGATTTGGATACTAACTCAAAAAGAGAGTACTATAAATAGAAAGATAAAATCACAGAAAAGCACGCTAAATTTAACTCCTTATCCGTGTGAGTATTTGAAACCATTTTTAATTTATTTATATTTTGAATTATTTTTTTCTTTGAATAAATTTATTTTATATCTTCCTCATAAAACATATTTATTGTCTAGTTAACTGACATAAAGGAAATTTTAAAACGACGAAAACTACGACCACTGTTTTTGAAAGCATTTCTTTTGAAAATCTGTATTTTTTTAATATTTGTACTTGTCTGATATGATTCAGTTAATATTGATAAGTGAAGTAAGCAAATAAAAACTGTTCTGATAAAAAATAATTCCTTGATTTGAATGGCTATCAGTATTATAAGAGAAAGACTACTGGCAGTCTGTGCACTAATTTGAATAAATTGTATATTCAGAGAAATAACAAGCAAACAACAGAGAAAAAAAAGAAAAATAAATGTATAATTTCTGTATAATTTTTAGAGATTCTTCATTATATTCTAGATATTATTTGGCTCACTATTTATCTTAATACTTATATGTTATTTATTTAAATATTATTTATTTACATTCTTGCATAAAAAATATGCTTAAGCCAGTTGTGTAAGTTTAAGATAAACGTAACAATGAATGTATAAAATCCGCCTTCCTCCTTTATCCCTTTGTATAAACTACAAATATCAGTTAATGTTTATCAGTAAAGAATGTAAAGATATTGAAATTGTGCTTAGTAATTCGCTATTTAGGAAAATAATCACAAGGAATCCAAGTAAATTTGGAGATTTTGCGTAAACATTAAATTCTGTACACTGGTTACAACACATGGTTCAATGCAATGAATAAAATTACGCATTACTTGATTAGTTTTTGAATGCTGATACCTCATAGCTGCAGTAAGACCAACGTAGAAACTAGGCCGAAGTAAACATCAATTTTTGCTATTGACAGAGAAATGAAACATGGGGAGACAAAATCACATACAGTAAAACTACCATTAACCATCTCAGACTAGTCCGACAGACAAGCTGGTGCAGAAAAAGAAAGGAATTAGCCAGACACTTTCATATACTACATTAAACTATGATTAAATTCCCAAGTGTTATTAGCTGCATCGTAAGTACCTAGAGGCAAACAAATTGATACAGTTACACATATTTGTTAAAGGTTAAGTTTAGATTTCCCATTTAAATTTGCAACCCCATATTATTACCTCTGCAAATTGATCGTAGCCTCGGATCCGACCCAAAAACTTACCTTAATCAACAGCATACACACTGATCCTCACTTCTTAAAATTGATCGTAGCATCGGATCCGACCCAAAACCTTGCCTTAATCCACAGCAAACACACTGATCCTCACTACTTAACATTGAAATACATTTATATATTTATCTACTGGCTAATGTACACATTTACTCATACTATATACCTTATTAATACGATGTGAATGAAGGTTTTAAATCGAATACACATAAAAAAACAATTGGCTGTATTTTAGTATTCAAGGGTGTGATTGGTGCACTTGATACCACAGTATACTAGACATCATTCAATGCAGTAATTTACACAGCATTCATACAAGTTTGGTCCTTAGTCTGAATTCAGTTAACTATAAGTAATGAAAATAATCGGAGCCGTACTTCTAATTTTGCCAAAAAGTTTTCTCATGTCGATTATATTGGGTTAGGATAAACGTTTATGAAAACTATTATAGAAAAAAATAGCAACACTATATTTTATTAGAAATATATTTAAAAGCATGTGGCAGAATAATACGCAACCTAGTTTTTAAAAGTCCATGCCTTGGCTTATTAAATCTAAAAGCTGTGGAACTTTGATATGTTTTCTTTATCATGAAATTAGATAGAAAAACGTTTCTAGGAAATAATAGCAACAATATATTTTATTAGAAACATATTTAAAAGGAAGTTGTAAGAGCGGTAAAGTAATACGTGAACTAGTTTATAATGTTCACGCTTTCATTGATTATTGAAAGATGTTAAAATTTGGATGTGTTTTCTTTATCAACTCTTTATAGTTTATCTGAATAAATTGGCAGTCTGAACGACACCTCCATCAGATAGTGCAACAAGTACGAATTTGATTACTCTTAAGTCTAATAGAATTTGCAACATAGAAATATGAGAGTTCAAATCAATTCGACTGGTTCTAGTGTCAATATTTGCTAAATGGGTGTAGATTTCAATATGTCTCATCTTAGTTGGAAAGGGAATCGAGACATTCAAAGCAGTGGTTGTATTAACCAAACTCACCTGAACAGCTAACATAATAATAAGCTTCTGCGGACATAAAAAAACATCTCGAGTAAGTTCATCTATAAACAGCTGTCTAATAATTCTCTCGGGAAACAAATAGAACTCTCCAAATCCAATAAATAAGTTCAGTAAGTTCTTCTAAAAATTTCTCAGTAGAGGTGCCTTTTCGACTGCAAATTTATTGAGACTGAAAAACAGCTACCTCATTTAATAAGCCACCATCTGAGATTTTAGTATTATTTTGCACATCAGCATTCCCCTTGATAGCCTGCTTGTGAATATATTAGTTACACAGAACTCAGCTTTTTCATGTTTTTTTCACTGTCATTTTTTTATCTGTTTATCTCAACCTAATGCGGTCGAAACGCTCAAAATGCACCCGCTTATTAACACAATTATGCATAAAATTGTAGTCTACAAGGTTCCTTTGACAACCAATCACATTCATTATAAATGTGTCATAAATAAGAGACAAGAGACGCTTTCTCGCCAAACTAATTAAGTAAGGGTTAGTCTTACACCTGTTTATGCTTCGTGAAAACACCTTATCCCTCCATCCCTTTTTTAGGGGTTAGTAATATGATTCACGCAACTCTCTAATAAAAATGAGTATGACGTGCTAATCATTCTAAAACATTCATGGTGATATGTTGTGATCCTAGTAGATATTTTGCTGATCTCCCATGCTATTTAAGTAATCTGCCGTGAGCATCCATGTCATGCTAATGATCTGCCTTGGGCATCTATGTTGTTCTAATGACCTTCCGTGGGCGTTCATGACAATCTACTTATCTGCCGTGAGCATCCATAATATTCTAGGGATCTGCCGTGAGCATTCATATTATTCTGGGGATCTGCCGTTGGGGTCCATGCTGTTTTACTGATCAGCCATGAGCTTCTATATTATTCAAAAGTTTGAATCTTTGGAATCTGGTGGAAATCGATCCCAAGAAATCTAAACTAAGAGAAAAAGAGGAACACGATATACAAAATCAATATCAAACAATTCACAACCACTTAATGTCAAAGAATGTTTTCTGATTCTATTTTGTTATGTTTGTTTGGAATGTCTGTTGTATTGATAAAATAATTAATTAAAGACGCGCATGTAATCTAACGAACAGAAAACATGTGCTCTTTATATTAAAATGAACGATATTGCATTTTCATTCTGGAATTATATAGGACAATTGCAACACAAACACTATAAAATTAAGTAATTAAATGTGATTGAAAGTAACAATCAGATTATCTATTTAGTCAACATGAACAGGCGAAACTTTAATGTGTTTGTTTTGATATCAATAATTCCAGTAATATGGATTTGGATACTAACTCAAAAAGAGAGTACTATACATAGAAAGATAAAATCACAGAAAAGCACGCTAAATTTAACTCCTTATCCGTGTGAGTATTTGAAACCATTTTTAATTTATTTATTTTTTAAAATTATTTTTTTCTTTGAATAAATTTATTTTATATCTTCCTCATAAAACATATTTGTTGTCTGGTTATCTGTCCCAAAGGAAATTTTAAAGGACCTCTTGTTAGGTGTGAGATTTGCAAAGCTTATTTTCATGATAAAAATTTAAAAGAACACAAATCACACTATCAAAAGTATTCAGCATTTAACTACATTGTGCATAAAAATGATATGGTCATCATTTTTATTTCAATTAAATGCAATGTTTTTTCGAGCTTCCAGTTCAAAATCTCTGATACAAAAGTTCTCTTTCATTGGGACTTTGTTGTATCATAGAGCTTTATTTGTTGATGTTTCAAAGCCTTTAGAGCAGTTAGTTAAAGCCAAATTGTGATATTTAAATATCACTTTAAAACAAGTTGTTCATTCCTAAATGATACTTCCATAGGCGGGAATAATTCTTTTGTGCGAATAAGCCAATTCGTACTTTGACTTTATGCCGAAAAGTTTTTGAAATGATAGGAAAAAACTCCAAAAATTAACAAAATTCCATTTTGCCAGAAACATATTCACATGCTAGTTATTAAAAAGACTGAATAATATGTAAAATAGATTTTAACAGATCATATGATGGCTCTATAAATTTGAAAGTGTGCATGTTAAAAGAAAATTAGCATTTTGATATTTTTCCCCTATCATTTCTTTATAATTTAACCGCCAACATTTTCAGTCGAAACAACACCTCCACCGGAAAGATCCGAAAGTGCGAAGTGGCTTATAAAATTAAGCAAAAAGCACTAAGTACTTAATCCAGTACTCGTTTTATTTAGGTACTTTTCAAAAACGTGACAATATAAGTACATTCCCTGTGCCAAAAACTTGCTCTACTTATTGGCGGGAAACCCAGTACAACTACACGGTTATGAATGACGTTACTGGTTTATACGTCACGGCTGATCACAAAGTTAATGACGTTACCTTATATTCTACACTTAATCTGGATCGTATTGGAATGTTGGATGACGTCATAAAATCCTGGACAGGTCATTTCAATTTATTTTAAGTTTGTGTTTTCAGATGCATGTATTTAACATATATGATAAATGGGCACGAAATAGATCTGATTTCTCGTAAAATTATATTTTTAAACTTTTTATTTTATTGCAACGAGCCAGCCTTGATTAAGCCTGCGTTTTCAATGACACAAAAGCTATACAAAAGTTTTTAAGAAGGAACTCAAATATATGCAGTTTTATTTTTGTGATACAGCCTCTTGATTCACTGCAGGTCCTATATCAATAGCAGTGTACTCATCCATGGCGGATCTATTTTGTGTGAAACAACACCTTTTGCTGCGTCACCGAGCAAATATTAGATATCACATCGTCGTAAAGAAAGGTGTATGTATATCTCCTTGGCTAAATTCGTAGACAACGCATTTATCTGCAATTTGATACGGACATTTTATACTGTCATTGATATTTCCTGATATGATTTGATATTGAAAATGAAACTGCTTTTATATGAAGTACCATGCAGTAATGGCGCCAGGTGTTAGCTTTATTCAATAAATTGATATTCTGTGTTGATATTCCTATTTCGCTGCTTTTCATATTAATGCCACTATGCCGCTGCGATTCCATATCGATATTGATAATTCGCTGTAATGTGATATTGGTAATCGTATTGATTTTATATAAAATAACACACACTGACGGCACAATGCGTTAGCTTATTCAATACATTCATAGTATATCAAAAGCCTTTTAAAAAAAAGTTTAAAAAATCAGAAAATTTCATGTTTTTACATAAAACCTTTTTGGCACCGGCGTTTTAAATGTCAAACTTGAAATGGTTTCGCAGAAAGAAACAACTAAATTGTAAATTTTTATAATTTTTCAGATGCGAATTGTGTAGAAAAACTAATGCCTAAAACAAACCTGAGTTCAAAAATTGTTTGATGAATTTTAGGACTATATTAATATAGGCATTAGCACTGACAAACAAGAGAATAGTTCTAATATTAATTTACTATTGCCATGTCTACGGTTAAATTCCCGCATTTCTGTGTTATAGATCGTGACACTGGTTGATTTTTAGTGATCTGTGATTTGAAACAGCAATGTTTAAATTTCCGACGTCTGAATGCTCTGTTTGTAGAGGGGTACGCGCCAACCAACTGGCCACCATGCTTAAATTATCCACTTCTGTATGCTGTTAGTAGAGGGGCACGTGCGACCCAACTGGTTGCCATGCTTAAATTATCCACTTCTGTATGCTCTGTTAGTAGAGGGGTACGCGCGACCCAACTGGTTGCCATGCTTAAATTACCCACGGCTGAATGCTCTGTTAGTAGAGGAACACGCATGAAACATTTGGTTACCATGCTTAAATTACCCACATCTGAATGCTCTGTTGGTAGAGGGGCATGCACCAAACAACTGGTTACCATGCTTTAATTAGCCACAGGGGCACGTGCGAAGTAACTGTTTAATGCTTTAATCCCCACGTCCTAGCGAACCAAATGTTACCATGCTTATCCATGATTATTTTAAACAACCCCAAACGCGGAGTACTGAGTTGAAAATAATACTGCCTTTTTAAACCAAATACGGAGCAGAGTTCTTTTCAGCGTTTTGTTTTCGGACACGCGCGGTAACATATATTATGCCAAGTCTACACAACTCAGAGGGAGTTATTTATAGTAAGTGTTTTGATCTTTCAGATATATTTTCCAGTGAACTTCCTGCGCAATGTCGCTTTGGCGTTCTGTGCAACAAAATATGTGATGCTATTAGATATTGATTTCTTACCTAGTGGGCAACTTTATGAGAAATTGATCAGCTACGTGCACAATGGAATTCCTGCGAAGGTAAAAACGTCCTGGAGTACATAACGCAATAATAAAGGGTAGATGCAGAGAAGGATGTGATGATAAAGGTCTAACTCCCCTCCCCCATCCGCATCCTAAGGTACATGACACGACAACAGAGATAGATACAGAGAGGCTGTGGTGATTAAGGTCTAACTCTCTTCCCCATTACCAACCTGACGTACATGACACGACAACAGGCATAGATACAGAGAAGGGGTGATTATAAGGGTCTGAGTCCTCTCCCCCATCCGCATCCTGACGTACATGACACACCAACAGGGGTATATCCAGAAAAGGCTGTGATGATAAGGGTCTAACTCCCCTTCCCATCACCATCCTGACGTATCACAATATCAATGGCAGTTACAGAATAGGTGTGATCGTAATGATTTTGTGTAAAATTATCTACAAACTCTTACGTTTCTTGAGCTGAATAAAACTGTATTCTGAGTTGAATTGAACATCTGCATTAACAATAAAATTCAAAACAAGGCATTCATAACAACGCCATCAAATTTATTGCTTTGATAGTTTTTGAATTGATGTTAATTTGAATTGAACAGATGCGTAGACCTTTGAATTGAACAGATGCGTAGACCTTTGAATTGAACAGATGCGTAGACCTTTGAATTGAACAGATGCGTAGACCTTTGAATTGAACAGATGCGTAGACCTTAAAATTCCAACCAAAGCACCCGTAAATATGTCATGACCATTGATGATGTAATACCAGGGACTAGATGTAGAGAGCGGAGTGGTCGAAAGGCTCCAATCCTTCCCCCAGCCCTTGTCATATATCTTTTAAATATTATGTTTTCGTCTAAAAACATTTATTTATCGTTGCCACACCTCCCACTACTTTTCATAGAAAAGTCAGATCTGTCCATCATGTTGGTTTGCAAGATATGTTACTGCAGAAAATGGCCGGTCAATTTTAGTGGTCAGACCAATCATTTGGTTGAAAAACCATCTAGTTTCGAACCCAGTTCTTAGTGGTGGTCTTTTCCAATTGACTAGGTTAGGCAAATGTCTTGGGTGATGTCATTGAATTCAAAATTTAAAACACCCATAAGCGTCCACCTTTATAAAAACAACAAAAATGGTAAAACTTCCATTAAAGAAAGCTCTCATTCTAAACATCTCTTAAAATAGGGACTTCTAGTAAACAAATAATAGAAAAAAACGATGAGTGCAGTATTTTCGAACACGTATTGCACCTCTTTGTAAGCATGTTTTCCAGACCTCAGATGCTCGCGTAGTTATTTGTAAATAAAAAAGGAAACAAATCAACACGTGCTTTTGCGTTTGAGAAAGGATGAGAGAAACTAAGGTTGTCACTAACAAAATAAGTTAAAAGTTTTAGCATTTGTAAACTTGTTCATCAATACATTTATTTCTGAAACTTACTAACAATAACAGGGCCAATAAAAACCCGACCCATAATTCATGCCACGTCGACCCCCATTAAGCATACGGAGGGCGTTCAATATCAACTAAAAATAAGACAAAGATATGAGTTCGGCAAGGCATAAAATAAAAGTATTATGTCTTAGCACAATGTTATTTTTAGTTCAATCTAAGGGTGTATTGGGGTTTTAGAAAAAAAAAGTTGCATTCAGAACATATAAAATGAAATGTTATAAACCTTACACATTGACATGGACCAATCATATCTCGTCTTCGTTTTCAACCAATTACTTTAATTCTCTTGTAACCTGAAACATTTCTTCTTCCAGAAGACTGCCGCCATTGTACCAGCTTTTGAATTTTTGGACGTAAAGAAGACAATACCGAGAGGGAAAGTTGAACTCCTGCAATCTTGGAACCAACACTCCACGGATATCTTTCAGTAATGCATATTTTCATTTCATTTTATGTATTTTTCTTCCATAATTGTAGTTAGTGAGTAGACAGAAAATTGCAAACAGAAGAATCAAATTAATCGCATATAAACATATTAAATTTGACATAAAAATGCAGGTAAAACCATGGTAAACTAATTAATTGCATAATTGCCAATACGTATACAAAGGAAACAGTAGTTCTTGTCCGGTAAATGTGTCCGACACATTTTCTAGTCAGTCCAAAAACGAGTTCAGTTTTATTTAGCAATATCGTCTACAAGTATAATGTGTTATAGGGATAGATCATGGGGCTGAGTGCTTTGTATGGGATTTGAGCACGCGTGGAAGACCTGTGAACGAACCGCGCAGCGGTGATTTCATTCGCCTTCGACAAGTACATGATTCCAGTACAAAGCACGATTGCACCAGGATCTATCCCCATTATAACACAAACAAGTAAAATCGATTGACAGAGAGTGGAAAAAGCCAAAAACTGGGGATTTTGCTCGAAAATTTTTCATGGTATTGTTCAGCGACACGCGTGTTGCATAGCAACTTGCACAGTGGAAATTAAAACGTTTTACGTCATAAAGCCATCGTCATAGTATCTCGGAGTCATGTCCGTTGTTTTTTCTGCAAGCGATTAGAACACGCTGATGGTTACTTGTCATTTTTCACGCAAGTGCATTACTCAGTTGGTGCGTGTCATAACATGAAATAGATATTTCTTATATTTCTGTGTAATTACCTCCGTCGATCAGTTACGTTGTTTTGGCACTGTTAAGTCACGAGATATGAGAAAAGTGATCGACATGGTTGTACGTGACTATCGACATATGCTCTGCAAAAATATTCTTTTCTTTGTAAGCGAATATTTGCTGCATTAGATGAAACCTTTAAACGTGTTGATTGGTTGTTTAATTGTGGCATCCATATATTTGTTGCACCAGATGAAACCATTTTAACGTTTTTATGACTGTTTTGATTGTAGTGTACATACATTTGCCGCTGCACATAAACCCACAAACTATGTCAGATGGAAATCAGCAACAGTGCCATATAAGGTATATTTATTTATCTATTCATTTATTTTGAAAAGCTATCTTACAGAAATTGGTGAAAAATCAATCTCAATCGTACTTATTTAAAAATATGACACAGTTTTGTATTTATGGAAATAAAAACTTTATACTTTACCTTTATACCATTTTGAAATGCGTTTCTCGCCAGCTCTGTACTACTTATATACTTAAATGCTTTCATATAGTTTCATATGGAAGCCATTTAATGGCGTTTGATATACCTGTAATATGCATATTATACCTTAAGTAGAATTACTGTTTATGTACCGTTGGAACGTTGTGTATAAACAGGAGGATGTATAAACACGGCCGATGTATGTACCTTTTATATACCGGATTCCTTTGCATATACAGATGGATGCAATATTTTTATACGGATCGATACTTTGTGTATAAAAAATGAATGCAAATTTTAAGTACCGGTAACTGCCTTGTTTTACTCAATCGTAGGTGTATTGTCTATATTACAGCTGCTGTACGGTTTGTATTACTGTAGATATCTTTCTATATAACTTTAGATCTATTCCATATATTTCTGTATATGTACTGGTTATATTAATGCTGATGTGATATTTGTATTACTTTAGATATACATTTTATATACTGATGTGGTATTTTATATATTCGCAGATGTATTGTTTATATGCTTGTACATGTATTGTCTTATACATTTGTCAATGTACAGTGTATGTACTGTTAGACGCGCTGTTTTCTTAAGCCGTAAGAGTATAGAGGGGGTGTTTCACAAAGTCGTAGATATACTGTTTATATTGTGGTAGAGGTTGTGTTTCAGAGAGTCGTCGATGCATTGTTTATATTACTGTTGGTGTACTATTTATGTTCGGATAGATAAAGCCTCAGATGCACATGGAACCCTATATAATGATTCACAGAGAAGATTCGCCGCATTACGACACAACCTTCTTACATAGATACATGAATAAAATAACTTACATTGAAGTACTTATTAAACAGAGGTAGGTATTTTAAATATATTATATCGTTTTCAATAATAAATGCTGATATCAAGGTCAAACTTAATATTTAAGTACTCCTGCACCCTCCTAATTAAACAATAGACATTGCAATGCAAAACTTGTTGCACATCTGGTATAGATTTGCGTTCGTGGTGCTGCCTGATGTGTTTGTTATACATCGACCCCATAAAAGCCTGGACAGCGATATATTGACTTCACGGATAAAAAGGTACGTTTCTATAAACGTCTCTCTCTCTCTCTCTCTCTCTCTCTCTCTCTCTCTCTCTCTCTCTCTCTCTCTCTCTCTCTCTCTCTCTGTCCTTTCTCTCTCACTGTCTCCCTATCCATCTCTCTTTCTGTCTTCGTCATGTTCATTTCTTTCGTACACGAGTGATATGTTTCTGGAATGTTAACAAAATATGTAACAGATTTCTTATATTATTCAACTCGCTCGTATGGTACTCAATCAAACAAAACACAAAATGTCTTACATAAAGCTTTAAAGCTTTAAGAAATAATAAAATAGAAATAAAACCGCTGTTGCCGCGTTTGGAATGATTACCCGTTAACTACACTGAATATACACACTTTTCACGCTTATTTCCTGTTAGGTCACCTGGAATTGTTTTAATTGTATGATATCGTTGGCAATGTATCATGATTATATCATTATCATAAGATCATTATCATATGTCACTATCATTACATCACTGTTGTTATATCATTATATAATAATATATGTTGTTTCATTATTATTAATACCATAATTATTATTATTTTTTAATGCATGTTGTTTCATTGTATCACTGTCATAATATGGTTATCGTTATATTATAATATATGTTGTTTCATTACAAGTATAACATGACGTATGTGTTTTCATTATCATTATATAATGCTGTTTCAATGCCATTTTATCATAATGTGTGTTGTTTCAGTATCATTTTATCATAATATATATTGTTTCATTATTATTATTATATCATTAGATCATGATTATTTTATCATTATCATTATAACATAATGTATATTTTTTCATTATACATGTATTTTTATACAAAAATATGTTATGAGATATTCTCACATATTCTGGTATTGATTATTTACTTTTTGGTTACAGATGTGCCACACAAGCATACGTGAAATTCAGAAGAAAAAGGGTGTAGTTACTTATTTTTGACATGGCCCTTAGCATAACCGAAATTAAGAAGGAAACAACGTAGTTAACCTCTGTCTTACATCATCCTTGGCGTACAGAAAATCCTTAGTTTCACAAATCATCTGAATACTTTTCAATTTAATCCAATGAATAGATATTGAAGTATTTGGAGTCAACAATAGCACATTTGACCCTCTTTATTTTGTTAACTTTGAGTCAAAATTACTCAAAATATCAACACGAAATAATATTCACTTAAAAGGTGAAGAGAGAAGTGTTTGTTACCGATATTGACTGTCTTAAGAGAGCATTAATTGTAATTGATTGGTAAAAAATTTGATCTTTATGTCAGCAGTTTTGCAACTTGAAGTTTCACAGTGTTCCCAGTTTAACCAGTATATTAAAGTGCGTACTTGCAAGTAGTTCTTATTACTTAAATACTACAGGTGCTGTTCTCCACTGAATACTCAGTTTATAAAAAAAAATAAGTTATTATCAATGATCTCATTCAATAAATATTACATTAAATACCATATATCAATATATATCAGCATACATCAGTATAAATAAGAAACTCATTATTAATCAGTATAAATCAACAAATCATTATAGAATTACTTTTTGCTTCCTTCAGCTAAACTGCTCTCCGACTAGAGTGGTTGCTATAGAAACGGATGACTCGAGAACAGACAAAGCAATAGATTTATGTCGAATGATTTTCATTAATTTTTATTAAAGCTCCCGCGATGCGTAACTAAAATACTATAGGCGTTAATTTTGAATTTCATGACATGTGACCACTGGTTTCGCATAGCGCATAGCGAATTTCAATCTCAGTATCCGATCCATACAAAGAGAACTCAAGGATTGCAAACTCCATACCCCCCAATCCAATCTTTCCCGCCATCCTCGCACCGCAGAATGAAAACATAGGTTGCTGTAGTTCTTGTTTTCCCAAAAAGCTTGTCTGGTAAACATGCTATCTCCCCTGATCAAAACCTGTATCGGCGATTCACTTCCCAGCTTGACACCCTAACCGGGTTCGAACCCGGGACCTTGGGATCACCAGATCAACACTCGGATAAACTGAGCTAATTGACATCTCCTTATTCAAAGTGGCTGCATTTGTTTACGTGTGTCAATTGAAAGCAAATTTCAGCAGCATGCTTGCGGAAAAGACACTAGATTACATTGATACCACAATATGATAACACTAAATAGAGAATCCAGAATGGGGGGGGGGAGTTGTGGATCTAAAGGAGCATGTCCCTGTTCGTTCAAGATAAATTTAGTTGGAACATTCTGGATCTCGAATCATTGACACAGACGACACAGATGTTATAAAGAGATAGCCACAGAAAAGATCCAGATATGATTCTGTATGGTATTACTCCGTATTCTGTGTGGACGCTTTTATTTAAATGACATGTTTTTGGCTATTATTTTGACCATCGTCGTCATATTCTGGATCTTGAGTCCTAGATCCGGCCTTGAACCGCTTTTCATAATTTCTGTGGATGCAATACATTAGATTCAACTTTCTTAATAAGTATTGTGAGAAGCATTCACATTAAGAGCAGAAAACAAATGCTAAGAGAACATTCCAACAAAACATAAAGGCAATCAAAATCGCAATGTTTTTCTCTTTTTTCTCCACCTTCCTTCTCTGTCTGCTGCTTCTACTTCTTGAATCATTAAACTGTTCGCCATTTCTCCATTAACATTGCGCCTATAAGCAAACCAAAGTCATTCCTTAACCTTTTTTATTTATTTAGGTGCTATATAGCACATAATCAATAAGTTGTATTTCATTTCTAGCATTTTCCTCAGGTACGTTTATTTTAGGTACTATTTTTAAAAGGGTGGTCCAAAGCCTCAATTTGAAATTCCCTGATAGGTGATCTAACCCATCGCATTTGCTTACCTAAGGCAATTGGAGCGAACGTCAATCCCCTCCTTACCATCCGAGCTGGAATCGATCTTAGGACTTTGGGATTACCTGCCGAAAGAACTCAGCTAATCTTCACCTCCTTTATTGCCAGCTTTATGACCAGTTTCCTTTTCAAAAATCCATTTATATTTTTTTAATTATCAATTTAATTTTAAAAATTAATATATTCTTAATATTGTAAAATTTAACATGTATATAAATTTATGTCTAACCTGCATTTGAAATATTTTAATCTCTTTTTTGATATATCGTTTTGTTAAACTATGCCACTGTGTAATAAGATTTATCACCTGTTAAAATGACGGACTCGTGTGGTGGACTGGTTTCCTTGGTACCCCATTACACTCATGCAGACTATGTGCACAATGCTAGAAACACTCTATAGTATTTCAAACAATTCTTAGAACAAAATTGCATTAATAATGACAATAATAAACAGAATATAAAAGTAATAATAATAATAATAATAATAATAATAATATTAATAATAATAATGTAATGATTTCTGATAGCAAATAGTCAATACACCTATCCCTTGGATTTCTCCAATGAACATGAATACTACATAATGTTTCGTTGTTTAACTTTACTCGTAAATGTTAAATTTATTATTATGTTATTGGTAACTTTAGTTTTGTAAAAGATCAAAACACAAGGAAGAGATAGTATTATGATGCAAATGATATCCACTGCTTACCAATGAAAGCTAAAATATTATGGCTATGTTTCGAGTTATCCTTTAAATGTAAGAACATGAAAAAATCAAAGTTTTGAAAAAAATACAAGATACACATGGCATTCTTGTGACTAAAATGTCCCATTCGACCCAGGGCTCTATGCGTCCATTGTATAATTTTACTATATATATATATATATATATATATATATATATATATATATATATATATATATATATATACGAAACCGACCTTAGGGAGACAATGTTTAATAATAGACCTTAGGGAGACATTTTTTATTGTGCTAAATATTTTTCTTATTAGAGTAGTATTTGATTGTATTTTAACATAAATCTTTTTGATATTGCCTGTTTATTGTGATTTATCAGAAAACTTCATTGAAAAAGACTGATTTAAAGATATAGACATTTCTGTTTAATTGTGTGTCTCCCTAATGTTTTTTATGTACAGTTCCAGCCTTAGGGAGACACTTGCTACTGAAACCTGTTTTTTGTGTATTTCACCTTTTTGGGTACCAGTAAACAAACACGAGGAGACCTGTTTTTAAGAGCATAAAATGACTAAAATTTAGTTTATATATAGTAATTCTTGTTTATATATTTGTATGTTATATGTCTCATAAAATAAAAGTATAATATCGTACGACATGAGTAAATATTTAACAATCTTGGGCGATATTCGGAATGATGCGAATTGGTGTCTGGGGAATTCTCCTCTTCGTACACATTTGATAGCTCCAGGTCAGCTCTTCATTATTCGTATTTTGCAGTTTATTTGCTGCAGAAGATTATCATGACTTATAACAACAATGCCACTGTGGATTGTGTGGCTTCTAGTTTGGAAACAAAAATGGAATAAACGTCGCAAAGGCTGTTTGCATATTAAAAGAACACATTTACAGTTTGGCAAGTTACGATGTGCTGTTCAATTTCACGTTTCTCTCCTTGTAATATGCGCGTATAACCTCACGTTTTCTACTCAGCAATTTGAATTTACTGGAACTGTTTGTCCTCCTCTTCGTATACATTTGATAGCTCCAAGTCAGCTCTTCATTATTCGTATTTTGCAGTTTATATGCTGCAGAAGATTATCATGACTTTTAATAACAATGCCACTGTAAATTGTGTGGCTTCTAGTTTGAAAACAAATACGGACTAACTGGCGCAAAGACTTTTCATATTAAAAGAACACATTAACAGTTTCGCAAGTTACGATGTGCTTTTCATTTTCATGTTTCTCCCCCTGTGTTATGCGCGTATATCCGTACAGAAGTAATTTTTCCCTAACATAATAAATTATATTTGAAAACTGGCAAATAACCACGAGTTGGAAGAATATGAGGGTAAAGCTATTTAAAGGAATAAGGGATATTGTTGAACGCATGCACATAGTCGAGCACGGGGCCAAAATATTCGAACTTTCTATATACTGCGAATTATGCATGGGGCTGAGGGTGGATTAGATAGGAGGTACCTGGACCTCAGGTAAGGGATTATAGAAAGTACATTTGTAGGATATTGTATAGTAGAGATACCAGTGTGCATTGTATATAGTATGAATTATTCGCCGCACATGCGCGAAGTACAATTTTGAACGACTTTGGTAATGTAATTTTCAAAGGTTATAGTCCTGAGTGTGACAACGTGTGGGCTTGAGTAAAATAGGCCAGAAAAGGGCAGGCGTGAAAAAACTACAATGCAGGCAAAGGTGTAGGGCAACCATAGTTAGAGGAAGAAGAGATATTATTTTGCGCATGCGATTCTTCGAGCAAGGGACAAAAATATTTAAACTTTCTATATACTCCAAGTTGCGCATGGGGCTGAGGGTGGATCAGATAGGAGGTACCTGGACCTCGGGTAAGGGATTATAGAAAGTATATTTGTAGGATATTGTATAGTAGAGATACCAGAGTACACTGTGTACAGTATGAATTATTCGCTGCGCATGCGCGAAGTAGAATTTTGAACGACTTTAGTAATATAATTTTCAACGATTATAGTCCTGAGTCTGACAACGTGTGGGCTGGGGTAAAATAGGCCAGAAAAGGGCAGGCGTGAAAAAACTGCTATGCAGGCAAAGGTGTAGGGCAACCATAGTTAGAGGAAGAAGAGATATTATTTTGCGCATGCGCTTCTTCGAGCAAGGGACAAAAATATTTAAACTTTCTATATACTCCAAGTTGCGCAGGGGGCTGAGGGTGGTTCAGATAGGAGGTACCTGGACCTCGGGTAAGGGATTATAGAAAGTATATTTGTAGGATATTGTATAGTAGAGATACCAGAGTACACTGTGTACAGTATGAATTATTCGCTGCGCATGCGCGAAGTAGAATTTTGAACGACTATAGTAATGTAATTTTCAACGATTATAGTCCTGAGTCTGACAACGTGTGGGCTGGGGTAAAATAGGCCAGAAAAGGGCAGGCGTGAAAAAACTGCTATGCAGGCAAAGGTGTAGGGCAACCATAGTTAGAGGAAGAAGAGATATTATTTTGCGCATGCGCTTCTTCGAGCAAGGGACAAAAATATTTAAACTTTCTATATACTCCAAGTTGCGCATGGGGCTGAGGGTGGATCAGATAGGAGGTACGTGGACCTCGGGTAAGGGATTATAGAAAGTACATTTGTAGGATATTGCATAGTAGTGATACCAGTGTACACTGTGTACAGTATGAATTATTCGCTGCGCATGCGCGAAGTAGAATTTTGAACGACTTTAGTAATGTAATTTTCAACGACTATAGTCCTGAGTCTGACAACGTGTCGGCTGGGGTAAAATAGGCCAGAAAAGGGTAGGTGTGAAAAAACTGCTATGCAGGCAAAGGTGTAGGGCAACCATAGTTAGAGGAAGAAGAGATATTATTTTGCGCATGCGCTTCTTCGAGCAAGGGACAAAAATATTTAAACTTTCTATATACTCCAAGTTGTGCATGGGGCTGAGGGTGGATCAGATATTAGGTACGTGGACCTCGGGTAAGGGATTATAGAAAGTATATTTGTAGGATATTATATAGTAGAGATACCAGTGTACACTGTGTACAGTATGAATTATTCGCTGCGCATGCGCGAAGTAGAATTTTGAACGACTATAGTAATATAATTTTCAACGATTATAGTCCTGAGTCTGACAACGTGTGGGCTGGGGTAAAATAGGCCAGAAAAGGACAGGCGTGAAAAAAATTGCTATGCAGGCAAAGGTGTAGGGCAACCATAGTTAGAGGAAGAAGAGATATTATTTTGCGCATGCGCTTCTTCGAGCAAGGGACAAAAATATTTAAACTTTCTATATACTCCAAGTTGCGCATGGGGCTGAGGGTGGATCAGATAGGAGGTACCTGGACCTCGGGTAAGGGATAATAGAAAGTACATTTGTAGGATATTGTATAGTAGAGATACCAGAGTACACTGTGTACAGTATGAATTATTCGCTGCGCATGCGCGAAGTAGAATTTTGAACGACTATAGTAATGTAATTTTCAACGATTATAGTCCTGAGTCTGACAACGTGTGGGCTGGGGTAAAATAGGCCAGAAAAGGGCAGGCGTGAAAAAACTGCTATGCAGGCAAAGGTGTAGGGCAACCATAGTTAGAGGAAGAAGAGATATTATTTTGCGCATGCGCTTCTTCGAGCAAGGGACAAAAATATTTAAACTTTCTATATACTCCAAGTTGCGCATGAGGCTGAGGGTGGATCAGATAGGAGGTACCTGGACCTCGGGTAAGGGATTATAGAAAGTACATTTGTAGGATATTGTATAGTAGAGATACCAGAGTACACTGTGTACAGTATGAATTATTCGCTGCGCATGCGCGAAGTAGAATTTTGAACGACTATAGTAATGTAATTTTCAACGATTATAGTCCTGAGTCTGACAACGTGTGGGCTGGGGTAAAATAGGCCAGAAAAGGGCAGGCGTGAAAAAACTGCTATGCAGGCAAAGGTGTAGGGCAACCATAGTTAGAGGAAGAAGAGATATTATTTTGCGCATGCGCTTCTTCGAGCAAGGGACAAAAATATTTAAACTTTCTATATACTCCAAGTTGCGCATAGGACTGAGGGTGGATCAGATAGGAGGTACCTGGACCTCGGGTAAGGGATTATAGAAAGTACATTTGTAGGATATTGTATAGTAGAGATACCAGAGTACACTGTGTACAGTATGAATTATTCGCTGCGCATGCGCGAAGTAGAATTTTGAACGACTTTAGTAATGTAATTTTCAACGACTATAGTCCTGAGTCTGACAACGTGTCGGCTGGGGTAAAATAGGCCAGAAAAGGGTAGGCGTGAAAAAACTGCTATGCAGGCAAAGGTGTAGGGCAACCATAGTTAGAGGAAGAAGAGATATTATTTTGCGCATGCGCTTCTTCGAGCAAGGGACAAAAATATTTAAACTTTCTATATACTCCAAGTTGTGCATGGGGCTGAGGGTGGATCAGATATTAGGTACGTGGACCTCGGGTAAGGGATTATAGAAAGTATATTTGTAGGATATTATATAGTAGAGATACCAGTGTACACTGTGTACAGTATGAATTATTCGCTGCGCATGCGCGAAGTAGAATTTTGAACGACTATAGTAATATAATTTTCAACGATTATAGTCCTGAGTCTGACAACGTGTGGGCTGGGGTAAAATAGGCCAGAAAAGGACAGGCGTGAAAAAAACTGCTATGCAGGCAAAGGTGTAGGGCAACCATAGTTAGAGGAAGAAGAGATATTATTTTGCGCATGCGCTTCTTCGAGCAAGGGACAAAAATATTTAAACTTTCTATATACTCCAAGTTGCGCATGGGGCTGAGGGTGGATCAGATAGGAGGTACCTGGACCTCGGGTAAGGGATAATAGAAAGTACATTTGTAGGATATTGTATAGTAGAGATACCAGAGTACACTGTGTACAGTATGAATTATTCGCTGCGCATGCGCGAAGTAGAATTTTGAACGACTATAGTAATGTAATTTTCAACGATTATAGTCCTGAGTCTGACAACGTGTGGGCTGGGGTAAAATAGGCCAGAAAAGGGCAGGCGTGAAAAAACTGCTATGCAGGCAAAGGTGTAGGGCAACCATAGTTAGAGGAAGAAGAGATATTATTTTGCGCATGCGCTTCTTCGAGCAAGGGACAAAAATATTTAAACTTTCTATATACTCCAAGTTGCGCATGAGGCTGAGGGTGGATCAGATAGGAGGTACCTGGACCTCGGGTAAGGGATTATAGAAAGTACATTTGTAGGATATTGTATAGTAGAGATACCAGAGTACACTGTGTACAGTATGAATTATTCGCTGCGCATGCGCGAAGTAGAATTTTGAACGACTATAGTAATGTAATTTTCAACGGTTATAGTCCTGAGTCTGACAACGTGTGGGCTGGGGTAAAATAGGCCAGAAAAGGGCAGGCGTGAAAAAACTGCTATGCAGGCAAAGGTGTAGGGCAACCATAGTTAGAGGAAGAAGAGATATTATTTTGCGCATGCGCTTCTTCGAGCAAGGGACAAAAATATTTAAACTTTCTATATACTCCAAGTTGCGCATAGGACTGAGGGTGGATCAGATAGGAGGTACCTGGACCTCGGGTAAGGGATTATAGAAAGTACATTTGTAGGATATTGTATAGTAGAGATACCAGAGTACACTGTGTACAGTATGAATTATTCGCTGCGCATGCGCGAAGTAGAATTTTGAACGACTATAGTAATGTAATTTTCAACGATTATAGTCCTGAGTCTGACAACGTGTGGGCTGGGGTAAAATAGGCCAGAAAAGGGCAGGCGTGAAAAAACTGCTATGCAGGCAAAGGTGTAGGGCAACCATAGTTAGAGGAAGAAGAGATATTATTTTGCGCATGCGCTTCTTCGAGCAAGGGACAAAAATATTTAAACTTTCTATATACTCCAAGTTGCGCATGGGGCTGAGGGTGGATCAGATAGGAGGTACCTGGACCTCGGGTAAGGGATTATAGAAAGTAAATTTGTAGGATATTGTATAGTAGAGATACCAGTGTATATTGTATATAGTATGAATTATTCGCCGCACATGCGCGAAGTAGAATTTTGAACGACTTTAGTAATGTAATTTTCAACGATTGTTGTCCTGAGTCTGATAACGTGTGGGCTGGGGTGCAATATGCGAGAAAATGGCAGGGGTGAAAAAACTGCTATGCAGGCAAAGGTCTAGGGTAACCATATTAAAAGGAAGAAGAGATATTATTTTGCGCATGCGTTTCTTGAGGCAAGTTGCAAAAAACTTTCTGTATACTGTGAATTGTGCTTTGGGCTGAGGGTGGAACAGATGGGAGGTACCTGGACCTCAGGTAAGGGATTATAGAAAGTACATTTGTAGGATATTGTATAGTAGAGATACCAGTGTACACTGTGTACAGTATGAATTATTCGCCGCACATGCGCGAAGTAGAATTTTGAACGACTTTAGTAATGTAATTTTTAACGGTTATAGTCCTGAGTTTGACAACGTGTGGGCTGAGGTGAAATATGCCAGAAAAGAGCGGGCGTGAAAAAGAACTGCTATGCAGGCAAAGGTCTAGGGCAACAATATTTAAAGGAAGAAGATATATAGGGGTTGAGCCTATGGCTTGCTCTTTTTTAGTCGATCCGACAATTTTTGTATTTTTATGGAATTTTAGAAGAAAAAACTTCAAAAGGCACTTCCTCGTACAGTTTTTACCCGATTTCATTTATTTTTGGTATGAGGCATCCTTAGGTGGGTCGGGCATACGGCTTGTGCTATTTGACTCGACTTGGGAATTTTTTATTTTGGGGGAAATTTTTTATGAAAATACTCCAAAATGCATCTTCTCCAACAGTTTTGATCAGACATCATTTATTTTGGGGCTGAAGCATGCTTAGGGTGTCATGACTACGGCCTGTGCTTGTTGAGTCGATCAGGAAATTTTTTTGGAATTTTTGAAGAAAAAAATCAAAACGCATTTCCTCCTGCAGTTTTTAACCCAGCCGACTTTGTCCGACTGGGTTAATCGTATCACTATAGGGGGGGTTGAATGTATGTGCGTATGTTAAACTTTTCTTTAAAATGCTACTCATCCTACAGTTTTGATCCAATCGTTTTGATATTATGTAAGAATGTTTCCTGGATAGTCTTCCACCTGACTATTACTTGTTTTGACGATTGCCGATAAACTGACAAAATGGCGGCACTTTTTGTGCCGGTTTTGACCCATTTTTAAAATGCTACTCCTCCTACAGTTTTACACCAATCGTTTAGATGTTCCCCAGGGATTCGCCCACCAGAATTTTTTTTTTTTTTGCGGTTTATCAAAAACTACCGAAATGGGGGAACTTTGAAGTTTGGCGGAAACTGGAATAAATGGCAGTAAATAACTGAATTGTCAAACCATTCGTTTCGCTCAGTCTTTTTCAAATAGTTCTAAGTAAGATTTTAATCGAAAGTTTCTTTGGTGCTTCTCCACCTGGACTTTGCTTTTGTCGCAAATGACAAAAAATGCCGAAATGGTGGAATTTTAATTTTTTTTTGTAAAATTGTGTAAATGTCGGTAAATGCGTCAATCGCCAAAACCCAACCTCTCCAATATCCCTTTTCAGGTAGCCTCTAAATTCGAATTAAATACGTTTTACACACTTCATTTTTTGGCCTAACAGTGTTCGTTTCAGAGTTTTTTCCTTTTTCCTTGTTTGGTAACTCGGCTGAGTCATGTCCTTGGACATGCTTGTCATCAGATTTTATTTATTTTTGATATGAGCCGTTTCTAGGGGTTCATTCATACGGCTTGTGCTTTTTGAGTGAATTGGAAAACTTTTGATTTTTTTTTCGAAATTTTTGAAAAAAAAATTAAATGAATCTCCTACAGCGCGTAAACGCAAGTTAAATGAACTTGCGCACTGGTCTGATATAAGAACCGCACATCAACACAAGGTAAATAAACATGCGCACTGAACCGAAATAAGGACCGCTCATCAACAAAAGGTAAATAAACATGCGTGCTGGTCCGAAATGCGAACCGCGCATCAACGCAAGTTAAATAAACATGTGCACTGTTCTAAAATGAGAGCCGCGCATCAAAGCGAATTAAATAAACATACGCACTTGTCTGAATAAAAACCGCGCATTGAGGCAAGTTACATCGATATGCGCACTGCTCCGAAATGCGAGCGTGGTTCGAAGGAATCTAGGGCAGACCATCCAGTCTACCGGAGATACAATGCTTCCCATTTTCTTGGAAACAAATCTTTGTATGCGTTTTTCGGTCTATGTTCTGGTCCGGTGCGAAATTATTTATTGAGCTAGCCTTTTGCCGTCTCATCTTTTGAAGCCCAAATTTTAAGGGAAATTCCCTTGCTTATGCACGCTGAAATCGGTCTTATTGCTTTTCGTAAGCTGGGACTTTGTCCTTGGACAAAGTTGATTTATATGCTGTCTTCAGGAAATATACACAAAAATGTATATTTATAGGGTTCGAACTTAAGTCTTTTGACATGGTACCTATTTTCGCCACCAACTTTTTGTTCTGCTGGTGAAATGGAGTTGACCCGTGGCGAAAGTGGCCAACGGCAACAACATGAAAACAACAAGTCAATTATTTATCTAACAAGCCAAGTATTGATCTAACCAACTTGACAGGCCGCTATTTGCCAATTAATAATGTTATTTATGAAAAGAAAATTATTTAAATTTGTGAACTATGTTTTCCTGATTTTCTGGTTGCAAAATGTCGCTACCAAGATTTTTTTCTCGTTGCGAAATGTCAAAACGTGGTGGCAAATCGCTACTGCGCCACCGCTAATTTCGAACCCTAATTTAGGGCGATTACTGTTCAACACTACCGATACAAATATACCCTGGCAAACATTCTTTGAGCAAAGTTATAAATTCATAGCTCTTCGCACATAGCCACACCATCAGCAAATAATATTCATATTTTAGATTCCAGATTCTCAAATCAACAACATAGCCATTTCTATCTGCTCTTCCTTTTTTGTGTTGGGACCACAAACATGCTTGTGCAAAACTCTGCAACGCTTTACCATATTCATTTCTGTGCCCGTTCAAACTTCATCCCCACTCGGCTGTCTTGCACACAGCTATTTGTCTGCTCTTATCTGCTCCTTTATGTAATATATGCTATGTTGAAGAAATGCCAGGAATGTATATTTACGGCGAATACTAATTCAACGGTACCAATATTAGTTTGAGCAAAATTATATAAAAATTCCCGTACAAAATTAATTAATTTGAATCCATTTTACAATGCTGCACTTACCGTTTTTATCGAACAAATTTATTGTGGTTGTTACATAAATGATACCAGTGGTTAAGAAAATAGTGCTGTTTGCTATTGTGGGTTCGACTCCCACAGGGTGCTTGCATAACGATTTCTTATGCAACGAATATGCGCTCTCCGGTGGTAGCACAGCCCGCTTAAGTTGGTCATTTATGTCTCATGCTCTAGGTAACTGTCTAGTTAATCAAGTTTTTCATGGTTTAGAAGCTACACGCTGTAGCAGTGAAACCGTTGTTTTTATGCTATTTTACGGTGTAGAAAATCCCACAGTTTTCCACGATTCGACTAAAACTATAGGCGGGGAAGCTTTTCTAAACATTTTCTGACGCACATACACTTTTAATAATCAAGAACTTTATGTTGCAACTCCTTATCCATTCAACACTCTTTCTTTAGTATGAAGCAGTTCCCTTAATACTACTGCTTTCCCATGCTAAAATTTTTCCTGTAACCATTTCAGTGGCAACGTGTCCTAGTCTAATACTTATCCTGCTGTGCTATTACCGGAGAGTGCCAGTTGATTGCATAAGAAATCCTTATGCAAGCACTCTGTGGGAGTCGAACCCACAAAAGCAAACAGCGACAAGTGCTGACTTAAGCAAATGTTTATGACCGTTTTCATGTTTCTTTCCCAACGATTTTACTCACGACTTACATCCACCTGCTCGTAGCATAAACAAATCGCCATGCACCCGGTGTGTATCTATCAAACAAGAGAAAACACTAATTATTTAAACTAAGAATATATCAAGCAAATAAAAATTCAGTTTTTCGATATTTGCGAAACAAGGCACTACAGACAAAGTTCACGGCAATGCTTCATCAATTACAAAGAAAGAAAGAAAGAAACTCCACACTTCATCCCCACTCGGCTGCTCTGCACATAACGATTTTTGTAAAGTTATATACGCCTTAGATGAATTATTCGCTGCGCATGCGCGAAGTAGAAATTTGAACGATTTTCAGAATGTTTGTTTCAGCGATTTTAGCCCTTAGTCTGACAACGTGTGACCTGGGGTGAAATATGTCAAAAACGGGCAGGCGTTAAAAAATCTGCTATGCAGGGAAAGGTCTAGGGCAGCCATATTTAAAGGAGCAAGAGATATTATTTAAAGGGAAATTCGGGTATCTCACCTACAATTGACATTTCCTTCATGCTTTCACAGTTTAATGCTTTGAGGGTATACATTCAAAAATTGAAAAGAAAAAGGGGGGTCACCGATGTTATAAGAGAAAAAAAGACAATTGAAAGGTCGCATACTTTTACTATTCACAATCAAAATGCACAATTCACACATGTTCAGGATTTACAATTGCCTGATTCTTTCCGTGTTTAAAGAATACATCATACGAAATGTTTTAAGCAAATAAAAATATGTGTCACCGTATGAATAAGAGAATTATACAATCTTTTTGACAAAATTCCATTGACTCAACGGATAAATGGTGAAAACAGTGTAATATGATTTTAATGGACAATACATCAACACAGGTCCTGCTAGGACCAAAATATCAATACAGACTATTTCTGGACACGACCATATTTGTATTTGAAAAAATTTTTCGATCTAGACTGATTAAGTAGTTATTTATACTGTGTAAACATCGATTCAAACTCAGCGATATTCAATGTAATGCGCATTTCGGTCGCTAGATGGAGCAGAGATACCCGCATTTCCCTTTAAAAGTCCATAGACTAACAATGGACTAACAATGGAAAAGTAGTGATTTAAGGACCGACGTGAAAAATTTTTGAAAACTACTTCCTGGTAAACAGATCAGTTCAATACTTCTTAACTCCGAAGAAGTAGCTTAAGACCTGCAGGAGCGATCAAATACAAGCAAGGCTGCATAGCCCCCAAACCGCTTTACTAAAGTATACTAAAGAAAATGCAAAAGACAATTGTTAAACCGAAGAGTGAATTAAAATGTGGTATAATGGCCTATTTGTCATTGTTGCTCACTCTTAATGGCTACAGTGTAAAAAGCCTGGATGTTTTGAGAACACTATAGGTGTACATCAGAGGTCTGCGCTATTTTTAAAATAAGTTGTTCCTGACGTCAGAAAAAATGTTTGGAAATTTTATATATTTCCTTTGAGTTTTGTTGTACAACGCAGAGAAACGGAAACTGGATACGAAAAATAAAAGAAAAATAGGCAGACAGCTGTAAACTTGGTTTCTGTGTGAAACTATTGTTCGTTCTCTCTCATACGTCTAACCTGCTACCCAACTTTTGGAATTCAACTTATGGATTGTCCATGAACTTATCATGAGTTGCACTGAAAATTAGTTATTATTGGTGACTCAACATACTTCTTAACTTCAAATAAGTAGCTAAAGAAATACCGGAGCGATTAAATACACGCAATGCTGCATAGCCCCAAAACTGCCTTACGAAACTATAGTAAAGAGAATGCAAAAGATAATTCTCAAACCAAACAGTAAATTGAAAATTGTATAATGACCTATTGGTCATTGTATCTCACTCTTAACGGCTACGGTGTAAAACGCTTGGATATTTTGAGAACACTATTAGTGTACATCAGAGGTCTGCACTATTTTTAAAATAAGTTGTTCCTAACGTCAGAAAAGATTTTTGGAAATTTTATGTATTACCTTTGAGTTCTGTTGTACAACGCTGAGAAACGGAGACCCAATACGAAAAATAGAAGGAAAATAGGTAGAGAGCTGTAAACTTGGTTTCTGGGTAAAACTGTTGCACGTTCTCTCTTTCCAAAGTTTCAAAGAAATTGAAAGAAAAACAAAGCCAGAGGAAGAGGATTTGTGACATCCATGTGTTAAAAGTCCATAGACTGACAATGGAAAAGTAGTGATTCAAGGACTGACGTGAAAAAATTTTGAAAACTACCTTCTGGTAAACAGATCACTTCCATACTTGGCACACACCAAGTCAATGCCTCATACATCTAACCTGCTACCCAACTTTTGGAATTCAACTTACGGATTGTCCATGAACTTATCATGAGTTGCACTGAAAGTTAGTTATTATTCGTGACTCAACATACTTCTTAACATCAAATAAGTAGCTAAAGAAATACAGGAGCGATTAAATACACGCAATGCTGCATAGCCCCAAAACTGCCTTACGAAACTATAGTAAAGAGAATACAAAAGACAAATCTCAAACCAAACAGTAAATTGAAATTTGTATAATGACCTATTGGTCATTGTATCTCACTCTTAACGGCTACGGTGTAAAACGCTTGGATATTTTGAGAACACTATAGGTGTACATCAGAAGTCTGCACTATTTTTAAAATGAGTTGTTCCTAACGTCAGAAAAGATTTTTGGAAATTTTATGTATTTCCTTTGAGTTCTGTTGTACAACGCTGAGAAACGGAGACCTAATACGAAAAATAGAAGGAAAATAGGTAGAGAGCTGTAAACTTGGTTTCTGGGTAAAACTGTTGCACGTTCTCTCTTTCCAAAGTTTCAAAGAAATTGAAAGAAAAACAAAGCTACAGGAAGAGGATTTGTGACATCCCTGTGTTAAAAGTCCATAGACTGACAATGGAAAAGTAGTGATTCAAGGACTGACGTGAAAAAATTTTGAAAACTACCTTCTGGTAAACAGATCAATTCCATACTTGGCACATACCAAGTCAATGCCTCATACATCTAACCTGCTACCCAACTTTTGGAATTCAACTTATGGATTGTGGTTATGAACTTATCATGAGTTGCACTGAAAGTTAGTTATTATTGGTGACTCAACATACTTCTTAACTTCAAATAAGTAGCTAAAGAAATACCGGAGCGATTAAATACACGCAATGCTGCATAGCCCCAAAACTGCCTTACGAAACTATAGTAAAAGAATGTAAAAGACTATTCTCAAACCAAACAGTAAATTGAAAATTGTATAATGACCTATTGGTCATTGTATCTCACTCTTAACGGCTACGGTGTAAAACGCTTGGATATTTTGAGAACACTATAGGTGTACATCAGAAGTCTGCACTATTTTTAAAATGAATTGTTCCTAACGTCAGAAAAGATTTTTGGAAATTTTATGTATTTCCTTTGAGTTCTGTTGTACAACGCTGAGAAACGGAGACCTAATACGAAAAATAGAAGGAAAATAGGTAGAGAGCTGTAAACTTGGTTTCTGGGTAAAACTGTTGCACGTTCTCTCTTTCCAAAGTTTCAAAGAAATTGAAAGAAAAACAAAGCTACAGGAAGAGGATTTGTGACATCCATGTGTTAAAAGTCCATAGACTGACAATGGAAAAGTAGTGATTCAAGGACTGACGTGAAAAAATTTTGAAAACTACCTTCTGGTAAACAGATCACTTCCATACTTGGCACATACCAAGTCAATGCCTCATACATCTAACCTGCTACCCAACTTTTGGAATTCAACTTATGGATTGTCCATGAACTTATCATGAGTTGCACTGAAAGTTAGTTATTATTGGTGACTCAACATACTTCTTAACTTCAAATAAGTAGCTAAAGAAATACCGGAGCGATTAAATACACGCAATGCTGCATAGCCCCAAAACTGCCTTACGAAACTATAGTAAAGAGAATGTAAAAGACTATTCTCAAACCAAACAGTAAATTGAAAATTGTATAATGACCTATTGGTCATTGTATCTCACTCTTAACGGCTACGGTGTAAAACGCTTGGATATTTTGAGAACACTGAAGGTGTACATCAGAAGTCTGCACTATTTTTAAAATAAGTTGTTCCTAACGTCAGAAAAGATTTTTGGAAATTTTATGTATTACCTTTGAGTTCTGTTGTACAACGCTGAGAAACGGAGACCTAATACGAAAAATAGAAGGAAAATAGGGAGAGAGCTGTAAACTTGGTTTCTGGGTAAAACTGTTGCACGTTCTCTATTTCCAAAGTTTCAGAGAAATTGAAAGAAAAAACAAAGCTACAGAAAGAGGATTTGTGACATCCCTGTGTTAAAAGTCCATAGACTGACAATGGAAAAGTAGTGATTCAAGGACTGACGTGAAAAAATTTTGAAAACTACCTTCTGGTAAACAGATCAATTCCATACTTGGCACATACCAAGTCAATGCCTCATACATCTAACCTGCTACCCAACTTTTGGAATTCAACGTATGGATTGTCCATGAACTTATCATGAGTTGCACTGAAAGTTAGTTATTATTGGTGACTCAACATACTTTTTTACTTCAAAGAAGTGGCTTAAGACCTGCCCAAGCCATTAAATACACAAAATACTGTATAGCCCCAAAACTGCCTTACTAAACTATACTAAAGAAAATGCAAAAGACAATTGCTTAACCTAACAGTCAATTAAAATGTGGTATGATGACCTTTTGGTCATTGTCGCTCACTCTTAATGACTGAGGTACAAAATGCTTGGATATTTTGAGAACTCCATAGGTGAATATCACAGATATCCACTGCTTTTAAAATAAGTTGTTCCTGACGTCAGAAAAGATTTTTGGAAATTTGATATTTTTCCTTCGAGTTCTGTTGTTCAACGCAGAGAAACGGAGACTGGATACGAAAAATAGAAGGAAAATAGGCAGATCGCTGTAAACTAGGTTTCTGGGTGAAACTGTTGCACGTTATCTCTTTCCAAAGTTTCAAAGAAATTGACAGAAAAACAAAGCTACAGGAAGAGGATTTGTGACATCCCTGTGTTGAACGTCCATAGAGTAACAATGGAAAAGTAGTGATCCAAGGGCCGACGTGAAATATTTTTGAAAACTATCTTCTGGTAAACAGATCGAATCCATACTTGGCACATACCAAGACAATGCATCGTGCATCTAACCTGTTACCCAACTTTTGGAATTTAACTTACGGATTGTTCATGAGTTTATCATGAATTGCACTGAGAATTAGTTGTTTCTGGTGACTCAACATACTTTTTTTACTTCAAAGAAGTGGCTTAAGACCTGCCCAAGCCATTAAATACACAAAATGCTGTATAGCCCCAAAACTGCCTTACTAAACTATACTAAAGAAAATGCAAAAGACAATTGCTAAACCTAACAGTGAATTGAAATGTGGAATAATGATTTATTGGTCATTGTCTCTCACTCTTAATGGCTAAGGTGCAAAATGCTTGGATATTTTGAGAACTCCATAGGTGAATATCACAGATATCCACTGCTTCTAAAATAAGTTGTTCCTGACGTCAGAAAAGATTTTTGGAAATTTGATATTTTTCCTTCGAGTTCTGTTGTTCAACGCAGAGAAACGGAGACTGGATACGAAAAATAGAAGGAAAATAGGCAGATCGCTGTAAACTTGGTTTCTGGGTGAAACTGTTGCACGTTATCTCTTTCCAAAGTTTCAAAGAAATTGACAGAAAAACAAAGCTACAGGAAGAGGATTTGTGACATCCCTGTGTTGAACGTCCATAGAGTAACAATGGAAAAGTAGTGATCCAAGGGCCGACGTGAAATATTTTTGAAAACTATCTTCTGGTAAACAGATCGATTCCATACTTGGCCCATACCAAGACAATGCATCGTGTATCTAACCTGTTATGCAGCTTTTGGAATTTAACTTACGGATTGTCCACGAGCTTATCATGAATCGCACTGAGAATTAGTTATTTTTGGTGACTCAACATACTGAATAACTTCAAAGAAGTGGCTTAAGACCTGCACAAGCCATTAAATACACAAAACGCTACATAGCTCCAAAACTGCCTTACTTAACTATACTAAAGAAAATGCAAAAGACAATTGCTTAACCTAACAGTGAATTAAAATGTGGTATGATAACCTTTTGGTCATTGTCGCTCACTCTTAATGGCTAAGGTGCAAAATGCTTGGATATTTTGAGAACTCCATAGGTGAATATCACAGATATCCACTGCTTCTAAAATAAGTTGTTCCTGACGTCAGAAAAGATTTTTGGAAATTTGATATTTTTCCTTCGAGTTCTGTTGTTCAACGCAGAGAAACGGAGACTGGATACGAAAAATAGAAGGAAAATAGGTAGAGAGCTGTAAACTTGGTTTCTGGGTAAAACTGTTGCACGTTCTCTCTTTCCAAAGTTTCAAAGAAATTGAAAGAAAAACAAAGCTACAGGAAGAGGATTTGTGACATCCCTGTGTTAAAAGTCCATAGACTGACAATGGAAAAGTAGTGATTCAAGGACTGACGTGAAAAAATTTTGAAAACTACCTTCTGGTAAACAGATCAATTCCATACTTGGCACATACCAAGTCAATGCCTCATACATCTAACCTGCTACCCAACTTTTGGAATTCAACTTATGGATTGTCCATGAACTTATCATGAGTTGCACTGAAAGTTAGTTATTATTGGTGACTCAACATACTTCTTAACTTCAAATAAGTAGCTAAAGAAATACCGGAGCGATTAAATACACGCAATGCTGCATAGCCCCAAAACTGCCTTACGAAACTATAGTAAAGAGAATGTAAAAGACTATTCTCAATCCAAACAGTAAATTGAAAATTGTATAATGACCTATTGGTCATTGTATCTCACTCTTAACGGCTACGGTGTAAAACGCTTGGATATTTTGAGAACACTATAGGTGTACATCAGAAGTCTGCACTATTTTTAAAATAAGTTGTTCCTAACGTCAGAAAAGATTTTTGGAAAATTTTATGTATTTCCTTTGAGTTCTGTTGTACAACGCTGAGAAACGGAGACCCAATACGAAAAATAGAAGGAAAATAGGGAGAGAGCTGTAAACTTGGTTTCTGGGTAAAACTGTTGCACGTTCTCTCTTTTCAAAGTTTCAAAGAAATTGAAAGAAAAACAAAGCTACAGGAAGAGGATTTGTGACATCCCTGTGTTAAAAGTCCATAGACTGACAATGGAAAAGTCGTGATTCAAGGACTGACGTGAAAAAATTTTGAAAACTACCTTCTGGTAAACAGATCAATTCCATACTTGGCACATACCAAGTCAATGCCTCATACATCTAACCTGCTACCCAACTTTTGGAATTCAACTTATGGATTGTCCATGAACTTATCATGAGTTGCACTGAAAGTTAGTTATTATTGGTGACTCAACATACTTCTTAACTTCAAATAAGTAGCTAAAGAAATACAGGAGCGATTAAATACACGCAATTCTGCATAGCCCTAAAACAGCCTTACTAAACTATACTAAATAAAATGCAAAAGACAATTGTTAAACCTAGGAGTGAATTAAAATGTGGTATAATGACCTAATGGTCATTTCTGACGTTTCATATTAATTTCATATTTTTCCTTCGATTTTTCCTTCGAGTTCTGATGTACAACGCAGAAAAATGGAAACTGAATACGAAACATAGAAGGAAAATAGGCAGAGAGCGGTAAACTTGGTTTCTGATTGAAACTGTTGCACGTTCTCTTACAAATTGACAGACAAATAAAAGTACAGGACAAGGATTTGTGACATCCCTGTGTTAAAGGGAAATGCGGGTGTCTCAGCTACAATTGACATTTGCTTCATACTTTCACAAAATTGAAAAGAAAAAGGGGGTCATCGATGCTGTAACAGAAATAAAAGCACTGAAAGATCGCGTACTTTTACTATAAAAACCTTCGGGAAAACCAAGAAATTTCAATCAAAATTGAAAACTCACACATAATCACAATTGGCAATTGCCTCATTTTTTCTTGTTTGAAAAAAAAAAACACGCCATACGAAATGTTTAAGCAAATAAAAAATATATGTCACCTTATGAATAAGAGAATTATACAATCTTTGTGACAAAATTCTATTGACTCAATGGATAAATGATAAAAACTGTGCAATATGATATTAATGGACAATATATTAACACAGGCCCTTCTAGGAACAAAATATCAATACAAACCGTTTCTGGACACGGCCCTATTTGTCTCCAAAAAGAATTTTTCGATCTCGACGGATTTATTTATACTGGGTAAACATCGATTCAAATGTAATGCGCATTTCGGTGGCTAGATGGCGCAGAGATACCCGCATTTCCCTTTAACGCATGAGCTTATTTTTGCAATTTGCAAAAATATTTGAACTTTCTGTTTTCTACAATCTGTGTATGGGATTGAGGGTGGATCAGACAGGGTTTACCTAGACCAGGTAAGGCGTTATAGAAACTACATTAGTGCAACAATGTACAGTACAGATGCAAGTGCACATTGTGCATAGTGTGAATAATTCACTGCGCATGCGCGACGTAGAAATTCGAGCGATTTTTGGAGTGTTATTTTCAGCGATTTTAGCCCTCAGTTTGACAACGTGTGGCTTGGGGTGAAATATGCCAAAAAGGGCAGGCGTAAAAAAAACTGCCATGTAGACAAAGCTCTAAGGCAACCATATTCTTTTCTTTTTAATATGCGGCCATGAACATCTACATACAAAGTTGTGCAATGATTTATGATATCATATTTTTTGTTCATTCAAACTTCATAACCAATGCAGTGTTTTGCACACAGTCAGTTGTGTACTGTCACCTTCGCCCTTATATAATATTTGCTGACTTAAGTAAATGTATATAGAAAATGTACATTTATGGCGAACACTGTTTCAACAGTACCAACACAAAGATACCCTAGCAAACATTTTTTGAACACAGTTCCAAGTTCCTAGCTCTTCGCACTTGCCACACCATCAGCAAATAATATGCGTGTTTTATTGTCCGGGTTCTCAGGTCACCAGCATAGCCATTTCTTTTTTGGTTGTGTTGAGACCACAAACATGCTCATGTAAAGCTCTGCAGTGTTTTACAGTGTCTAATTCTGTGCCCGTTCAAACTTTATCCCCACTTGGCTGTCTTGCACACAGCTATTTGTCTGCTCTTACCTGCCTCTTTATGTAATATATGCTGTGTTGAAGAAATGTAACTAGAAATATATATTTAAGTCAAACACTATGTCAACGGTAATAATACTAGTTTGAGCAAAATTATATAAAAATACCTGTACAAGATTAATTGAATCCCTTATACAGTGCTGCTGCACTTACAGTTTTTATCGAACAAATTTAGTGTGGTTATTACATGAATGAAATCAGTGGTTAATAACATACAAGCAGCTAGATAGTTTCATCAACATTTAACGCTAAGGGCTGTTTGCTATTGTGGGTTCGACTCCCACAGGGTGCTTGCATAGCGATTTCTTATGCAACGAATAAGCGCTCTCTGGTGGTAGCACAGCCCGCGTTAAGTATGTCCATTTAGGTCTTGTCCAATAACTTTAATCAATTAATCAAGCTCTAATTAAATGTTCTAGTTAATCAAGTTTATCAACCTTTAGAAGTAACACGCTGTGGCAGTGAAACCGTTATTTTTATGCTGTTTTAACGATGTAGAAAATCTCGCATTTTCCTATAGGCGGAGAAGCTTTTATAGACATTTTCTGACGCACATACACTATTAATAATCAACAACTTTATGTTGCAACTCCTTATCCATTCAGTACTTTCTTTAGTATGTAGCACTTCCCTTAATACTACTGCTATCCTATGCGGAAATTTTGGTCTATAACTATTGTACTGGTAACATGTGTTAGTCTAACACTTATCTTGCTGCGCTATTACCGGAGAGTGCCAGTTGATTGCATAAAAAATCGTTATGCAAGCACTCTGTGGGAGTCGAACCCACAAAAGCAAACAACGACAAGTGCTGACTAAAACATATATTTATGACCGTTCTCATGTTTCTTTTCCAATGATTTTATTCACGACTTACATACATAAACGGCTCCTGCTCCTAGCATAACAAGTCGCCATGCACCCTGTGTATAAATCAAAAAAAAAAAAAACACATTTAAATTAAGAATATATGAAGCAAATAAGAATTTATAGTTTTCGATATTTGCGAAGCAAGGAATTATAGGCAAAGTTCACGGAAATTCTTCATCAATTACAAAGCACGAAAGAAACTCCAAACGTCATCCCCACTCGGCTGATCTGCACGTAGCAATTTAATGCAGTCATATAATCCGTTAGGTAAAATATGCTCTCTTCAGGAAATGAACACAAAAATATATATTTAGGGCGAACACTGTTTCAACAGTAACAATTCAAAGATTCGCTGGCAAATATTCTTTGAGTGTGGTTCCGAATTCCTAGCTCTTCGCGTACAGCCACAGTGCCAGCAAATAATATGCGTATTTTAGACTTCAGATTCGCAGTTCAACAGCATGGCCATTTCTTTTGTCTTTGTGTTGGGACCACAAACATGCACATGCAAAGTTCTGCAATGTTTTACCATATCCAATTCAGTGCCCATTCAAACTTCATCCCCACTCGACTGTACTGCACGTAGCCATTTATCTGCTCTTACCTACTCGTTTATGTAATATATGCTGTGTTGAAGAAATTTATCTAGGAATGTATGTTAACGGCAAATACTATTTCAAAGGTACCGATACAAAGATACATTGCCAACCGTTCTTTGAGTACTGCTCTGAATTTCTAGCTCTTCGCACACAGCCACAACGACAACAAGTAAAATGCATATTATAGACTCAAAGTTCTCTACTCAACTGAAGAGCAATTTCTTTTCTTTTTAATTTGCGGTCATAAACATGCTTATACAAAGTTACGCAATGCTTTATCATATCAAATTTTGTGTCCATTCAAACTTCATCCCCACTCGGCTGTCTGGCACACAGCCGTTTGTCTGCTCTTATCCACTTCTTTACGGAATATATGCTGTGTTGAAGAAATATACCTAGGAATGTATAGTTAAGACAAATACCATTTCAACGCTACCCAAACAAAGATGCCCTGGCAACCCTTCTCTTAGTACTGGTCTGAATTCCTTGCTCTTCGCGCATAGCCACACTGACAGCAAATAACATGCGTATTTTATACTCAAAATTCCCTGCTCAACTATAGAGCCTTTTCTTTTCTTTTTAATTTGCGGCCATTAACATGTATATGCAAAGTTGCTCAATGCTTTTCCATATCACATTTTACGTCCATTCAAACGTCATCACCACTGGGGTATTTTGCACATAGCCAATTGTGTGCTGTCACCTGCCCTCTTAGTATAATCCTATTTTTCAGTGATATTAATGGCAGATAATGGCTGAAACTAGATAAGCTGTACATACCAGCTTCTCTAGCAACATTTGTTTATAGCTAGGGAGCATGGCATACAGAGAGATATATCAAATTATTAAAGTCAGAGCTGACTCGGATCTGGCCCTGGTTCCTGCATATTTGCATAAAAATGAAACCCTTCATTCTTCTACCCCCACTGGGAATGGAAAGTCGTAGACCAACTATTAATAACAAAAAGCTAAATTTCGAACACCTCTTATGCGTGTATCTACGTAAAGGCATATTGTAATAAGAATGAACTTTATGTTGCAACTCCTTATCCATTCAGTACTTTCTTTAGTATGTAGCACTTCCCTTAATACTACTGCTATCCTATGCGGAAATTTTGGTCTATAACTATTGTACTGGTAACATGTGTTAGTCTAACACTTATCTTGCTGCGCTATTACCGGAGAGTGCCAGTTGATTGCATAAAATATCGTTATGCAAGCACTCTGTGGGAGTCGAACCCACAAAAGCAAACAACGACAAGTGCTGACTAAAACATATATTTATGACCGTTCTCATGTTTCTTTTCCGATGATTTTACTCACGACTTACATTCATAAACGGCTCCTGCTCGTAGCATAACAAGTCGCCATGCACCCTGTGTATAAATCAAAAAAAAAAAAAAAACACATTTAAATTAAGAATATATGAAGCAAATAAGAATTTATAGTTTTCGATATTTGCGAAGCAAGACATTATAGGCAAAGTTCACGGGAATTCTTCATCAATTACAAAGCACGAAAGAAACTCCAAACGTCATCCCCACTCGGCTGATCTGCACGTAGCAATTTAATGCAGTCATATAATCCGTTAGGTAAAATATGCTCTCTTCAGGAAATGTACACAAAAATATATATTTAGGGCGAACACTGTTTCAACAGTAACAATTCAAAGATTCGCTGGCAAATATTCTTTGAGTGTGGTTCCAAATTCCTAGCTCTTCGCGTACAGCCACAGCATCAGCAAATAATATGCGTATTTTAGACATCAGATTCGCAGCTCAACAGCATGGCCATTTCTTTTATCTTTGTGTTGGGACCACAAACATGCGCATGCAAAGTTCTGCAATGCTTTACCATATCCAATTCAGTGCCCATTCAAACTTCATCCCCACTCGACTGTACTGCACGTAGCCATTTATCTGCTCTTACCTACTCGTTTATGTAATATATGCTGTGTTGAAGAAATTTATCTAGGAATGTATGTTAACGGCAAATACTATTTCAAAGGTACCGATACAAAGATACATTGCCAACCGTTCTTTGAGTACTGCTCTGAATTTCTAGCTCTTCGCACACAGCCACAACGACAACAAGTAAAATGCATATTATAGACTCAAAGTTCTCTGCTCAACTGAAGAGCAATTTCTTTTCTTTTTAATGTGCGGTCATAAACATGCTTATACAAAGTTACGCAATGCTTTATCATATCAAATTTTGTGTCCATTCAAACTTCATCCCCACTCGGCTGTCTGGCACACAGCCGTTTGTCTGCTCTTATCCACTTCTTTACGGAATATATGCTGTGTTGAAGAAATATACCTAGGGATGTATAGTTAAGACAAATACCATTTCAACGGTACCCAAACAAAGATGCCCTGGCAACCCTTCTCTTAGTACTGGTCTGAATTCCTAGCTCTTCGCGCATAGCCACACTGACAGCAAATAACATGCGTATTTTATACTCAAAATTCCCTGCTCAACTATAGAGCCTTTTCTTTTCTTTTTAATTTGCGGCCATAAACATGTATATGCAAAGTTGCTCAATGCTTTTCCATATCACATTTTACGTCCATTCAAACGTCATCACCACTGGGGTATTTTGCACATAGCCAATTGTGTGCTGTCACCTGCCCTCTTAGTATAATCCTATTTTTCAGTGATATTAATGGCAGATAATGGCTGAAACTAGATAAGCTGTACATACCAGCTTCTCTAGCAACATTTGTTTATAGCTAGGGAGCATGGCATACAGAGAGATATATCAAATTATTAAAGTCAGAGCTGACTCGGATCTGGCCCTGGTTCCTGCATATTTGCATAAAAATGAAACCCTTCATTCTTCTACCCCCACTGGGAATGGAAAGTCGTAGACCAACTATTAATAACAAAAAGCTAAATTTCGAACACCTCTTATGCGTGTATCTACGTAAAGGCATATTGTAATAAGAATGAACTTTATGTTGCAACTCCTTATCCATTCAGTACTTTCTTTAGTATGTAGCACTTCCCTTAATACTACTGCTATCCTATGCGGAAATTTTGGTCTATAACTATTGTACTGGTAACATGTGTTAGTCTAACACTTATCTTGCTGCGCTATTACCGGAGAGTGCCAGTTGATTGCATAAAAAATCGTTATGCAAGCACTCTGTGGGAGTCGAACCCACAAAAGCAAACAACGACAAGTGCTGACTAAAACATATATTTATGACCGTTCTCATGTTTCTTTTCCAATGATTTTATTCACGACTTACATCCATAAACGGCTCCTGCTCGTAGCATAACAAGTCGCCATGCACCCTGTGTATAAATAAAAAAAAACACATTTAAATTAAGAATATATGAAGCAAACAAAAATTCATAGTTTTCGATATTTGCGAAGCAAGACATTATAGGCAAAGTTCACGGGAATTCTTCATCAATTACAAAGCACGAAAGAAACTCCAAACGTCATCCCCACTCGGCTGATCTGCACGTAGCAATTTAATGCAGTCATATAATCCGTTAGGTAAAATATGCTCTCTTCAGGAAATGTACACAAAAATATATATTTAGGGCGAACACTGTTTCAACAGTAACAATTCAAAGATTCGTTGGCAAATATTCTTTGAGTGTGGTTCCAAATTCCTAGCTCTTCGCGTACAGCCACAGCGTCAGCAAATAATATGCGTATTTTAGACTTCAGATTCGCAGCTCAACAGCATGGCCATTTCTTTTATCTTTGTGTTGGGACCACAAACATGCGCATGCAAAGTTCTGCAATGCTTTACCATATCCAATTCAGTGCCCATTCAAACTTCATCCCCACTCGACTGTACTGCACGTAGCCATTTATCTGCTCTTACCTACTCGTTTATGTAATATATGCTGTGTTGAATAAATTTATCTAGGAATGTATGTTAACGGCAAATACTATTTCAAAGGTACCGATACAAAGAGACATTGCCACCCGTTCTTTGAGTACTGCTCTGAATTTCTAGCTCTTCGCACACAGCCACAACGACAGCAAGTAAAATGCATATTATAGAGTCAAATTTCTCTGCTCAACTGAAGAGCAATTTCTTTTCTTTTTAATTTGCGGTCATAAACATGCTTATACAAAGTTACACAATGCTTTATCATATCAAATTTTGTGTCCATTCAAACTTCATCCCCACTCGGCTGTCTGGCACACAGCCGTTTGTCTGCTCTTATCCACTTCTTTACGGAATATATGCTGTGTTGAAGAAATATACCTAGGGATGTATAGTTAAGACAAATACCATTTCAACGGTACCCAAACAAAGATGCCCTGGCAACCCTTCTCTTAGTACTTGTCTGAATTCCTAGCTCTTCGCGCATAGCCACACTGACAGCAAATAACATGCGTATTTTATACTCAAAATTCCCTGCTCAACTATAGAGCCTTTTCTTTTCTTTTTAATTTGCGGCCATTAACATGTATATGCAAAGTTGCGCAATGCTTTTCCATATCACATTTTACGTCCATTCAAACGTCATCACCACTGAGGTATTTTGCACATAGCCAATTGTGTGCTGTCACCTGCCCTCTTAGTATAATCCTATTCAGTGATATTAATGGCAGATAATGGCTGAAACTAGATAAGCTGTACATACCAGCTTCTCTAGCAACATTTGTTTATAGCTAGGGAGCAGGGCATACAGAGAGATATATCAAATTATTAAAGTCAGAGCTGACTCGGATCTGGCCCTGGTTCCTGCATATTTGCATAAAAATGAAACCCTTCATTCTTCTACCCCCACTGGGAATACAAAGTCGTAGACCAACTATTAATAACAAAAAGGTAAATTTCGAACACCTCTTATGCGTGTATCTACGTAAAGGCACATTGTAATAAGAATGAATATGTACCTGGAAGAGCTGACTCGGAGCTATTCATTGATGTGCCTCGAAGTGAGATCAACTGAATGTTTATATAGCGAGTAATTGAAGCGGCACTCCGATCCCCAGTACCGAGACACCTTTAACACAGTATTTTTCATTACTTTTCCTTTATTATGTCTCCCCGACCGAGCAGGACATAAAGTGTTTGTACCTTCTGTGTGTGTGTATATGTCTGTGTGTTTGGTGGATAATTACAAAATTTATCGTCACTTTTTCACGTAATAAACTATGCTCTCTGGATGTGAACAAATTTCAGTTAATACGCGAGATTTGTTGTCATTTCCGTATTTTGTTTTTAAAAGAAAGCGTAGCATAGAAGTTTTGTGTCATTTCCGTTGTACTTTGAGGGCCTCAAGCAATTCAATTCAATGCCAATAAAGACTTGTGGGTCGTTGTATTTTGCACACCACCACAGAGGTGCCTCAAAGCGAGCGTAGTAGACTTGATATCGTTATATAGCGAGGATTTGAAGCGCTCCGCCAAACCTCAGTAGCGGATCGCTTCTTGGAGCTACCTACGATCGTATCGTATATCGCTCCCCTCGTATGCGTTTCGTACAGCAGTGCAAAACCATGAATAAATTTATATTCCGAAAACCTTTTATGCTTATATCTACGTAAAGGCCTAATTTAATAAGAATGGATATGTATCCGTAACGTTGGACGAGTATGCAGTCATTTTGAGGTGAACGAACCTTTCTTCCTTCGTAAAATTGCATATTTTCGCTCAAACTACAATTCGTTGTTTTATAACAACTTAAGTCATAAACGTTTTATACTGAAACCAGTATTTGGGAAAATGAATATTAATCATTAGCATAATCCTATTTTTCTGTAATATTAATGGTAAATAATGGCCGAATCTAGCTAATTTGTACATACCAGCTTCTCTAGCAACAGCAAGTGCCCGCCATGATATTGCCACCGAAGATGTGTTTTTCTTTTCGATGCAAGTTGATATTTTTATTTTAGTAAAATAAAGTAATAAACATTGTATATAACAGAATGAAGAGGTACTTACTTATGTGCATATTTTTATCAAAAGCTCTTAAGAAAGATATACATAGCATCAATGGGTAAAATTTAGCAAAAAAGGTATGTCTCCCTAAGGTCTAAATCTCAACATCTACAATATGTTAGAGATATAGACGAAAACATTCCTGATTTTTTATTGGCTTTACAAACAAAGTTTAACTTTTCAAATATGGTTGAAACTTCTAAATAATGCGAAACAAATTATATTATTTTATTTTTAATCGCAAAATAAAGGTTTCGCTTTTTTGTGTTCACAGAATATAAGCATTAACATTAGGGAGACATTGAAAATGTCTCCCCAATGATAATGTCTCCCTAAGGGCTATTTCTAAATACGAAATGTCTCCCCAATACCGAAATTTTATATATATATATATATATATATATATATATATATATATATATATATATATATATATATATATATATATAAGTTTATACCTTAACGACTTTTTATAAATGTATGCCATCCGTACTGAAGTATATATAGAGAGAACTCCAAAAATGTATCATTCCCACCACGGGCTCATGCATGCCATATGTAAGTATTAAACGTGCCTTCTACTATAACCTCTTGAACAATGCAGTATTTTAGAAAAAGGTCCTTGTCTTTCTTACGGTATACCGCCAAAATACACGTACTGCTGTCAGTATCGTCTTGGGTATTAATGTAGATCGGGATGAGTAAAAACCATTGTCTTCCACATACATACAAATAGATCTGTAAATACGCACGTGTGCACCACATTCAGTGTCGATCGCGTGTTTCGTATTGAAATCACTACAAAAGCAAGTTCGTTTAGTTTAAATCAATTGATTTTATTTTAATGCGTTTTAAGGAGTTATTCCATGGCAAGGATTCACCGGAAACACCCACACAACCATAGGCGCAAATCACACCTAAACGTGGATTATGACGCAACATGATTTATATATTAGGGTTTACAAAATAAAATTTATCCCTCATCTAGCTATGTACTGGTTACCATGCCTGTCCATGAGTTTTTTAAAACCACCTCTATATGTGAAATGATGCGTTTTAAGTAATAGGCCCATTTGTGGCTTAGATACTTAGACTTAGATATCTCAAGTTCTTTATTTTTAGTAAGTTTGTTATTATGGAGACACATCAAAGGCATGAATTATAAACCGAGTGTCAGTAAAAATAAGTACTCAGTATTCAGTATACTCGTATTCAAATCAGTGCAATGACACGTTATTTATTTGAAATACAATCATTATATATTTTACGTCATATTTTGCATTATCTTTTTACATGCCCTTTTTTAAATGTCGCTAAGTAAAAGAGATGTTGGTAACCAAAGAAACAACGATATTGTCTAATAAAACAGATTAGCAGCAGTGCTTCAGAGCATATATATTTTAGAAAGGATGCTAGTTTTGGTAAGGATGTTATTATGGATACGGTTCAAAGATATGAAATGCAAATTCACTGTCAGCGAATATGATTCAGATCGCATTGAAATCAGTGCTTTGGTAAGTTACTTATAGAAATCAAAAACATTTTCCATCATAATTTATTTAACATTTAACTTTTTGTGTATATTTTACAATATTCTGCAAAGTACAGAGATATTTGCAATGAAACAAAAGCCTAATAAAGCAATTTATAAGCATTATCTTATAATATATATTTTATAATATATGTGGAAAATCAACTGGGATTTATAAATGAATTATCTGTTTTGCTATTTGTAATAAAAGTGAGTTTTTATATACCTATTTCCCAGACAACCTGCTCAAACCGGTTACAATGTGCGCATACATGTATATTTATTAATTTATTTTACTTATATTTTTTAACTCGGGATTTTTATGATTTCGACATGCCCATATAGTGTCCCTGAAATCCCTGTCTATTGGCATATACGCGTAACAATAATGCAGCCCTAACTTCGTATTGAAGGACTATATAGGCACACCGACATCCCTGGGGGTTTTGCAAATTGCCATGATTCCTGACCACGAGCGGGATTCGAACCATAACTGCATGGCTGGCAAGCGTCTTTAACCACTCGGCCACCGACCCCCTCTTTTAACGCAACTTCTCTTTTAACGCAATTCACGATACGTTTGTTTTATTCTATTTCCCTCACAAGCTTCATAATATTGCTGAGAATTGTTGGTAAGCAGAAGAAATGAATCAGTTGATAATGCAGCTTACAAAGCTGGTGCTGGGCTTGGTTTATAACATCCAACAGAGATAAATACCTAGTTTGTCAACAGACTTCTCTTGTGTAAATATGCCCACCATACTATAGAAGAAATATATGCATGCGATCGGTGCAAAATTGACTTTACTGTGGCTTTGACAAAAAATGAAATCGACAAAGACATTTACTATTCTATAAAACTGTCTTGTCCAAAATTTATAAGTTTATGAATGATTTTTCATGTTAACTGTTGGACCGATGCGCTCTACTTTTGACCTAGATGATAGCATGGATATACGTCAAACAGATTAACTGACCATTCAGCATGAGTGAATATGACTAAAATCATACTGAAATCAGTGCAGGAGTAAGTAGTTTATTTTAAATGAAATAATAAGAATTTTATTTTTTATTTGACAAAATTTTAATTTTCGAAAGCTCAATACATTAATCTTATAAAAGTTATTTAGAGGCACACCGATCATTTAATCATGTGTTGTTCTTGTGAAAACACTGATCCATATTTAAATATATGGATATTGAAAAGAATATTGATCTCTGGATTGAGCCTTTAATAGTTAAAATTAATCATCAGTTCAAATCATTTAATGTAAGGCTAATGTGAAAATACTGACTATCACTAAGGGTCTTAATCAATAGTAATTCTCTATTTGCGATCGAGATGATAGCATGGATACACGCAAACTAACTGATTATTTAGCATCAGAGAATGTGTTTTAAATCATACTGAAATCAATAAAACTAGGTTGTTTATTTTAAATCAAATAACAAAAAATTTCCAATTTTTAAATTACTATTAGTTAAATAAAATTAAATAGTAAAAAATGATATATTGACTAAAATGGGGTGAAGAAGAGAAGTTATTTTTACAGCGATTACTAAGCTGTTTATGTTTATTACAGTAATTTCCAAAAAAGGTATAGCACAATGCGTTTTCCTTATAAAAACTTTCTCTATTTTCAATCGAGATCATTCTTTTTAATTTATAAGGAAGTGCCCCTCTGTGAGTCAAAAACGGCTCACAGAGGTGTACTTCAATTGTCTTCCACATATATACAAACAGATCTGTAAATACGTACGCATGCACCACATTCAGTGTCGATCGCATGTTTCATATTGAAATCAATACAAAAGCACATTCGTTTAGTTCAAACCAATTGATTTTATTTCAAGGAGTTATTTCGTGGCAAGACACATCCACACAGCCATAGGCGCAATACAACTGTCTTGCCTAGACCTTGTAATTTTAAGAAGAATTTTTCATGTTAATTGCTGGACCAATGCGCTCTAGTTTTGACCCAGATGATAGCATAGATATACATCAACCAAATTAACTGACTATTCAACATGAGGGATTGGACTCAAATTATATGAAATCAGTGCAGAAATAACGTGTTAACTTTAAATTACATAATGCGAATTCTATTCTGTATTAAACAAAATTTTAATTTTCAAAAGCTCAATTTATTGATCTTATATTGGGAGGCTATTTAGATGCACATCGGGCATTTAATCATGTATTGTTCTTGTAAAAACACCGATCTAAATATAAATTTATGGATATCGAAAAGAATATTGATCTCTGTATTGATCGTTAAAAGTTAAAGTTAATAATCATTTTAATCCTATAATGTAAGGTCAATACGACAATGAATCTTAATCAATAGTAATTCTCTATTTTCAATCAAGATCATAGCATGGATACACGTCAAACAAATTAACTGACTATTCAGCATCAGAGAATGTGTTTTAAATCATACTGAAATCTTTAAAAAGTGGGTTGTTTATTTCAATCAAATAATTAGAATTTCCATTTTTAAATTACTATTATAATAAAATTGAATAGTAAAATGATATAGTGATTAAAATGAGGTTAAGAATAGAAATTAATTTTTACACCAATTACTAAGCTGTTTTTCTTTATTACGGTAAGTTTCTAAAAAGGTATGCAACACTGCATTGGTCTTATAAAAACTTACTAGACACAATATGCAGCCATTTCTAAAAAAGTTGGGATTTCTAAATTTACACCAAATACTTTGGGTGAAATGTACCCACACTTCGATAGAGTACTCTTCAGTCTAATACCCCCATGCGCCAATAGGTGTCAGAGCTACCATACATCAGCAGTGATGCAGAATGCACCTAACTGTGGCTGTAGAACTAATGTCATGCACATAAACCTGTTTAAAATTGACATTATCTGACGCTTTGCTGCTATCAAGAGATAATTGACACAGTTTGTGATAGACTTTTCGTTTCAGAGCCAAATGCAATTAAAGGTGTGTTTTTTTTTGGTGCTGTAGATACAAATGAAATCACATAGGAGACCGAAAAAGTGTTTAGAAGTACAATTTATGTAGCAAGTAGTTTTATATCTACAAAAACAGCATACAGAACACATCTGATAAGACTTTGTGTCAGAACAAAGAGACAAAGACCTAGCGTTATGAAAGACTCGCCGTCGTGGAAATATGAAAACCACCATCGGTGCAACATGCACCTAAATGTGGCTTCTGAATTAATGTAATTGATATTGTTTAGCAAAACACTTTATCTAGAACTTGGCAAAAACAGAGCCATAACCCCAAACCCTTTGAGTTACCGAAACATGCACACCGCCCTCGAGGCAAAGTGCAACTAACAGTTGCGTGTGATACTAAAGAAAGAAATGAACTAAGACATAGACAAAATAGACGTAATGTTGTTATATATAGTCTACTGGAGTAAGACTGCATATTTTGCATATGTCGGTATCATGTCAAATGTGCAAAGAATTATTCACAAAAGTTTCTGTGTCGTTTCTCTCTGCACACCGACAAAAATAAACACGTTCAGCTGCTTTGTACAAATGTACATATACATGGTAAAGTATCATTCCATGAGATATCTAAGCCACCATCACCTCAGACATGCTGTAGTAGAAATATGAAAACAACCATCGGCACAAAGCCAACCGAACTGTGTCTTTAGAATACACAAAATAGATTCTAAAGAAATAAATTGTTGTCTGATGCTTAGCTGCATTAATTTAACATGCCAGAGGATTTCGCTTGAGCTTGGCTTATCAGCCCGGAAATAGTAACGATGATACAAAACTGTGATAGAATTTGTATTGTGGAAACATCCACAACACCATCGATGCAAACTGAACCTAACTATCGCATAATATAATAGACCTTAAAATAACTAAAATTTATCTTGCATTTAGCTCCCAAAATATAACAAATGTAACTCTACTATCATGATAAGTATAACAATCAAACACTTAGCATAATGAAATTGCCCATACAATTCACAATTGATGTAATACTCATTAAAGTATTGAGAAAAACTGGCATTTAGCTCTCCATGTACATCATGCCAGGTCGCCTCTATCGAGCTTGCTTTATTAGAACAACAACAAAGACAACAGCTCAAAATTTTGAAAGACTTTTACAGTAGAAACAGACACACCACCCTTGGTGCCAATTGAATTTGACTGTCGCCGTTGGTGTTACAGACAGACATGAACTAATTGAATCAAAATTAAAGTGTTTAGAAACACAGTTTATCAGGCACTTAGCTGAATAAAAGTAACAAAGCAGGTATACGCAATCGAATTTGTTTCATAAACATGGAGCATAGCCCAGTATTGTAACAGACAATGTTGATCCCACTACCAGCCAAAGTGTGCTTAAATGTGGGTTTTGTTAATGTACAGGAAAAAATCTAATATAACTGGCAATAAAACATTTAGAGATATTATTTATTTGGCAAGTCCTTGCTTAGATGTATGGCTTAGCAAATACAATCGAGTTTGGCTTAACAGAAGAAATAGGGAGTAAAGCCCAAATTTGTGGGATAAAACACACTCATCAGTGCAAAGCGCACCCCCATTGGTTCAAAGCGCAAGGTGAGGATGTTTTCTTTTCGCAAAGATGTCCTTTTTGGTAAAGATTTTATTTTTGGTAATACTCTTATTATGGACACAGGTCAAGGAAATGAAATGTAAATTCATTGTCAGTGAATATGGTTCAGATCGTATTGAAATAAGTGCAGTGGTAAGTTATTTATTGAAATCAAAAGACTATCATTTTACCTGATAAGTTACTTCACATTTTACGTATATACTGGATTTGTTCTGGAGGAAATATGCATACCATCGGTACAAAGTTCACTTTATTGCGGAAGAACTATGTGCAGACCATAGGTGTAAATTTAAATCGTAAAATTCACCTTTCTGTGGAATAAATAATCAGTGCAAAGTTCACTTTACTGTTTAACAAATATATGCAGACCATCCATGCAAAGTGTGCCTTAATGCGGAACAAATATATGCATACATTCGGTGCAAAATTCACTTTACTGTTGAATAAATACACCCATACTATAAGTGTTAAGTTAACTTCGCTATGAAACAAATATGTGTATGCCATCGGTGCAAGGTAATCTTAAAGTGGAAGAATCGAGCAAGAAATTTACTACTACAAAAGGTGTCTTCTCTAAGCTTCAAATTTATATCCTAATATTTTAAGAAAATTATCAAAATTCAATGAGAAATTTTCATGTGTTGTTCGATCAAAGCGCTCTACCTTGATCTAGATAATAGCATGGATATACGTCAAACAAAATAACTGACTGTTCAGCAGGAGTGAATATGACTCAAATCATACTGAACTCAGTGCAGGAGTAAATTATTTATTTTAAATAAAATAATAAGAACTTTAAAATTTTATTTTCCGAAAAGGAGAAGGTCAATGCATTGATCTTATAAGAGCTGCTTAGCTACACGTCAATCATTTAATCATGTATTGTTCTATGTTCTATGTATTTATCTATATTGTTGTATTGTTATTGATCTATAGATGTGTGGATATTGAAAAGAATAGCGATCTCTGCATTGATCCTTTAAAGCTAATGTAACAATATTAACTCTCACTAAGAGTCTTAATCATTAGTAATTCTCTATTTTAATCGATATGATAGTATGGATACACCGCAAACAAATAAACTGAGTATTGAGCATCAGAGAATATGATTCAAGTAGGTTACTTGTTTCATATCACTTAATGAGAATTATAAATTTTAAATTACTATTATTTAAAATAAATTAAATAGTGAAATATATATTGATGCTGGAAGTGCAAAATTAAATTATTTTTAACAATTACCATAATATTTCTCTTTATTCGCGTAAAATTTCATCTCCAAACACACGTAGAACAATGCATTGTTCTTTAAAAAATAAACAGGTACAAATATGGAAACCATTTCTAGGAAAGGATATGGAATTTTTCTGTTCACACCAAACACCTTTAATTTCCTTTTGGGTGAAATGTGCACAGTGTCAAAGTTACCATAGTGAAAATGTTTACACCATTATTAACGTAAAATGCACCTAACGGTGGCTTTCCAACTAATTTAATGCACATTAAAGCGCTTAGAATCAAGTTTATCGCACGCTCCGCTTGTATCAAGAGTCGATTATTAGAAGAAAAACAGAGCAATTGACCAAATTTATGACATAACATAACAGACCCTAAAAAATATTAAGAAATAAAATTTATGCGATGTATAGCCCTGTTACTGTAAAAAATATGCAAACAGCCTTTATTAGGTCTTAGTATCAGAGCAAAGAGACAAAGACATATCATTAGGAAAGAATCGCCGTGGTGGAAATATGCAAACCACCAACGGTGCAACGTGCACCTAACCGTGGTTTCTAAACTAAAGTAATATAAATTCAAGTGTTTAGAAATAACGTTTACTGAAAATCAGATTCATGTATGTAACATTGCAGAAACTTTATCTGGAGTTTTAATTACCAGAACGAAAACGGAGCCAGAAGTCCAAAACTGAGATCCTTTAACTTGTAGACCACCAACGCCGTTAATAAAAAGTTCACCTATCAATAGCGTTTGAAGCTACATATAGAAATGAACTAATGTACAGATAGGTAGATATAAATAGACATAATATTATTCTGTATAGTCTGATGCAGTAAGCGTGTATGTCTTGCCTATGTCGGTAAGATATGAAACGTGCAAACAATTAATCACAAAAGATTCTGTGATGTCTCTCTTCATTCCAAAAACGTGCACGTTCTTTTGGTTTAAATGTACTCACACTTCATTATAGTACCATTCAGTAAAATATCTGAGCACTTATCAAAGTCAGCATTGCGGAAGTGGCATTTCAAAAACCACCATCAGCAAAACGCGAACTTAACTGGGGCTTTTGAACTAACAAAAAAGTATTTAAGTGTTTCGAATATAATTTGTCAGACGCTCGTTGCATCAATGCAACATGCCAGAAGGTTTTTCTTCAGTTTGACTCATCGATACGAAAAGAGAGAACGATAACGCATAACTGTGAAAGAATGTGTATTGCGGAAACATCCACAACATTCCACAAAGCAGGTGGCTTCAGTCGAACTTATTAGATGAGAACAAACAGAAGCCTAATATTGTGAAAGACTTGTCGCATCGATAACTTGTAGATCGTTATGCAAAACGCCCGTTTCTATAGCTTGTGAAATAACACAGCATGTAGTGAAGTGCTTATTAAAGAAATAAACTTTGTTTGACAATTAGTGGCATCTGGGCAAAATTTTCTCTCGAGCTTGATTTATTAGAACAAACACAGACAATGGCAAAACTGTGAAAGACCTAATTGTGGCTTAAGGTATTACAACGACCAGTGAAATAATGCCAGACATTAATATAATAAGACAAAATGCATCCAGGATTTAGCTCTGTAACTAGAATTACAACATGGCAGACTGGCATTATCGACCTTGGTTGATCAGAGCAACAAAATAGAAAAGGGCCCAAAATTGTAGAAGGCCTTGCGTGATGGAAACATGTTCAGCAACATCCACACAATCTTCGTCTGTGGATTTGGGGGATATAATTGATGTTATTGATTTAAAGAAATTAAATTTATGCTGTTCTTAACTCTCTAAGCACAAGCTGGCGGGAAGTGGGTATTTGGTGTAGATTATTGCAACATAAAGTGGGGAAAACGTGCCCACGACTATTGAGCTGTTTATTATAGAGACAAAAAAGCTAATATAAATATATTCAAGTGCTTATAGATAGAGTTATTAAGTACGTGCTCTGTAAATACAATGTTGTACAAAGGCACTTTCGGGCTGGGTTTATCGAACATTGCTTTTAATATAGTTAGATATAATATTTATCTGGCAAGTAGTTGTTTAAATATAACTTGGCAGAAAACACAAGTCGGGCTTGGCTTAGTGGACGAAACAGAGAGTAAAAATGTCCTGTAGCAGCAATATGCACACAACAATCAGTGCAAAGCGCACCCCGTTCAGTACAAAGCGCATCCCCCATCGATGGAACGCGCGTCCACATCGGTGAAAACCGCATCCCGATCAGAGCGCACTAAATCATTCAACGCACACGAAGGCGCGATCAAGAAGCAATATGATATCAATTTAAATGTTCAGAAATAAGATTTGTTTGTCAGTTTACTCTGTAAGCACAACGTGGCAGGAAATATCTATTGCACTTCGAATATTAGAAATGTTTCTTACAAGTATTTACTTGCTGATTTGCAGTAACAGAACAGCCATGAATTTTTTAATGTCTTGCCTATTTCTTTGATAAAAACTGAAGTAAGATGTTCTGTAGCCTTACAAATGTGAACGCTACCTTTTATAAACATTCTCTAGGAGTGTTTTTATTTTATTTTGCTAACTCAAAAATGCTGAGTTAGGTATCTGTTCTTTTTGGGAATGATGTTATTTTTAGGAAGGATGTCATTTTTGGTAAGGATGCCATTTTTGGGAAGGATGTCATTTTTGGGGTGGATGTCATTTTTGGGAAGGATGTCATTTTTGGGATGGATGTCATTTCTGGTAAGGATGTTATTTTTATCAGGGATGTTATTTTAGATAGGGATATTATTTTTGCTAAGGATATCTTTTTTGGGGGAGGGTGTTATTTTGGGGAAAGATGTTACTTGTTGGTAAGGATGTTTTTCTTGGTAAGGATATTATTTTTGGTAAGGATGTTATTATAGATACAGGTTAAAGAAATGAATTGTAAATTCATTGTCAGTGAATATGATTCAGATCGTATTGAAATCAGTGCAGTGGTAAGTCATTTATAGAACTCATCATTTATCATCACTATGTCATAATTACTTTCAAAATATTACGTATATTTTATGATATTCTATGAAAAAGATATATTGGTAACCAATGCGACAAACTCTAATAAAGCATTTCAAAAGCATGTCTTACATTATGTACTATATTGTATATCCCATAAATCAACTCTAATTTATAAATCTATTGTCTCTTTGTTTGACGGTACAGGTCGTGACAATGAAGTGCACCTTTGTGAATTTCAACACATTTACAATTTTAAATGTGAGCATCAGACAGGATAAAATAATTAATCCCCAAATAATAATGATTCCAGGAGATTACTCTCAGGGTTGCTCCTTGGAGTGAACTCGTGTACATATATAATCAGATAATCTCTACTTATAAATGTATGGTCTATCCTCAAATCTTTAATAAATTCTAATATAACAACTGGGTAATATCAGTTTTATTTAATGGTCAGTCTTCTCTATGATCATTTTAATAATAACGATGACTTCTCAATGGTATTTTATTTTAACCTTCTTTTTTATTATTGATTTTATTTATTTATTTGAGGTTTATTATGGAAATAATGTCATGAACACACGAACGAACTGTACATTCTTCAGCAGAGGATAATATTCAGATCATTTCTCAACGAAAGTGTGATAAAGTAGTATATATAGAAACTACCAGCCTTGTAATAGGTAATATCATGAACACACGAATAAACTGGCCAGTCCTCAACAGCGAATAATATTCAGATCATTCCCCCCATAAAAGTGGGATACGGTAGCTACAAAGCCACCGTGGCCTTGTAATAGGTAATATTATGAACACACGAATAAAGTGGCAATTCCTCAACAGTTAATAATATTCAGATCATTTCCCCCATAAAAGTGGGATAAGGTGGCTACAAAGACACCGTGGCCTTGTAATAGGTAATGTTATGAACACACGAATAAATTGGCCAGTCCTCAACAGTTAATAATATTCAGATCATTCCTCCCGTAAAAGTGGGATAAGGTAGCTACAAAGCCACCGTGGCCTTGTAATAGGTAATATTATGAACACACGAATAAACTGGCCAGTCCTCAACAGTTAATAATATTCAGATCATTTCCCCCATAAAAGTGGGATAAGGTAGCTACAAAGCCACCGTGGCCTTGTAATATGTAATAGGTAATATCATGAACACACGAATAAAGTGACCATTCCCCAACAGTTAATAATATTCACATCATTTCCCCCGTAAAAGTGGGATAAGGTAGCTACAAAGCCACCGTGGCCTTGTAAAGTCTAATAGCACGAGCACACGCCAAACGAAGAAAGTGGCGATTCTTTATCAGTGAATAATATTAAGATTTCTTTATAAAAGTGACTACTATTCAAATTCATATACTACTATGTTAAGTAAGATGTTCGAATTTGAATGACTCTATTAGAAATGTCTATGTGGATTGTTGGATCAAGGCGCCCTACCTTTCACCTAGACAATAGCATGGATATACGCCAAACAATTTAAATAACTATTCAGTATGAGTGAATGTGATTCAAATGAAACTGAAATTAGTGCATGAGTAACTTATTGATTTTAAATCACATAATAACCATTTTTCCTTTGTTTCATTAGACTTCGAAAAAGGCGTAGATCGATGCATTGATCCTATAAAAGCTATTCACAGAAATATCGATCATTTTTTCATGTATTTTTCTTGTAAACATTTTCCTATATAGTGATATTGACCACATATTGATCTCTGTATTGATCCTTAAAAGTAAAAATGAATCATCATTTCTAATCTTATAATTTAAAGACAAAATAACAATGCTGACTGTTACTGAGAGTGCCAATAAAAAGTAACTCTATTTATGACTTGGATAATAGAATAAATACACGTCAAGCAAATTATTCAGCAGTACTGAGCGCAGTACAATCAGCTAAATAAGTATTAGACTTGTCACATTTACAATGAGCACACCACCATCGGTGAAATCGCACCCAACTGTGGCTTATGGATTAATGTAAACGACATTACAGTGTTTGAAATAAACATTTAGTTGGTGCTTAAATTCTGATAGTTTTGATTATTAGAGGGAAATAAGACCAGATAAAACGGGATCAAAATTTTTTTGATAGGCTTTTCGTTTCTGAAGCATGAACACCACCATCGCTGCCAAGTGCACCGAACTATGGACTAAGCAATTATGATATTTGGAAAAAGGCGATAATCTATAATATAGACAACTTAACATTCATACGCTTAAGAATCACAAATAAACTAAGATATAGGTTGTCATGCCTAAGAACATATGCCTTTCTAATATCGTAGATTGTTAAGCCAAGTTTAAAGCTTACGAATGATTCAGAATACACTTAGTTAGTTGCACAACGTAGGGCTAGCGACGCTTAATGTCCGTTATTCATATCATTTAGATGATGCATGGGCTGGACCAACAGATTCGCGATTGCTCATAAGGTGACAACAGTTCAGTGAGATTTTGAAGTTCTCGTCTATTTAGGGTTCCAGATGCATGCACCACTGTTCTGAATTCAATTCGTTTCATAATGGCAGTCCACTGTAAAAATCTGGGGTAAGGTTTGATGTGGTCATACCGTTTTGACTGAGTTACAACTCGAGCATCTGCGCTTTGTACAGATGTAATTTTGTAAAGATGTATTTCAATGTGGGCGATTTCGAATGGGCGAATTATATCAACTTTCTATAGCTATAGAAATAAATGAACTAATAAAACAGTCCTCCTTAAAATAATTGGAAATAAAATTTGTGCATTTGCAAAAACAGGGCAGAAAACCAGCATCGAGATCGATTTATCACAACAAACAGAGGGAAATAGCAACAGCGATGCAAAATGCAACTAACACACACATGCACTAATGGTATGGACCTCAAAAGACTCTGTAGATAACGCATTGAAAAATATGTTAATAATATATGCAGCATCCTTGTTAATATAAAAGCAACGTACTAAAAAAAAACCTCCGTCAGGATTAGTTTATACAGGCCTAGCAGTATAAACAAAGGGTACTGAATGGAAATTACTCTCACCCCGACATTTTAAAGGCATTGACACTCCGCGAGTATCCTGCATGGCATCCAAATTTGTCCCTTATCGTATCGTGCCCACTTAGTACAGATCTGCAATCCCAAACACCTTCCCCCACACACACACACGGTGTCCTCTTTAACAAACGACGAGTGCAGTTTGAAAATAGCCAAAATTTTAATGACAAGCTCGGAGAACTTAAAGACGATTGCCTCTCTTTTTTGACAAAATTGCTTCTTGTAGGAATAGCACCCTTCCTTAAAATGACTCCCTCTTTCAGCGTCTTTGATTTGGACAAATACCCGGTAACACATATGTTACCAAGTAGCACCCATTCCCTTTCCCAATTAGAAGTAAAAATCAAGGGCACTCACGTGTAAATTGATTTCTTTGTGCAACAAAAAACAATGCCTCTAAATAAACTATGAAACGTTGTAATTTGTTGGCAGATCATCTCTTTCAACCAAATTATATATTCATGAGGATACACACAACTACAATACACGACAATGCAATCACAGCGCAAAAACTAAACTTACATTGAGAAATGTGTTATAATTTTTAATCCCCAGTCTTCATCGGAAACGGACTGCAGTTCTTAGAAAGAAAACTGATTGCGGAAAAGATGGAGTATTGAATAAAAATTACCTTTCTTTGTTTTTATTGAAATTGGCATTCCGGACCTCTCACTCATTCTCATTCACTCTCTGTCTATTTATCTATCTATCTATCTATCTATCTATCTATCTATCTATCTATCTATCTATCTATCTATCTGTCTATCTGTCTTAGATATTAGCTCTGCGAAGAATAAGATTCTTCTTCGCTCCTCTTTGATACATAAAGACTGAAATATCAAGGCTATGTACGACCGGACTCACAGCTGTTTCAAATGGAACCTTTAGTTTTCTAAGCTGAGTTTGTTTGTAAACAGACAACAAGTTCCACACTAGTTTTGGGCGATATTTCGTTAGCACTAGCATTGTAGTTGCTAGCATAACATGCAGCAGAAAACTCTAAAAACTTTGAATCTTTCGCAACTTTAACTTATAATTTTATCGTGTTAGACATTTCAACGGATTATGTGTGCACACGCCTAAATATCTTGCCTATTTATTCACTGGACGGAGATGCCAGGTTCATATAAAATAAATGAGTTATTACGATTAAAACAGCAGTACCCTGTCGAAGAAAATATCATTGATTTTAGGGAAATAACCGCCAAGAATTTCCTACCGTAAAATCGTTCAAATATGTCCATTTTATGAACTTAGTGAAACTGACAAAATGAGAATCTAGTAGTAGAAAATATATCAAATTGTTATTCGAACATATTTAATTAGCTTTGTATAACGTTTTTAGTGATTTCTGTTAGTTTAGTAACCAGCATATATGCAGGAAAATACTACTGTTTTTGTCAATGAATGCGTGCAGTTTTTACATACCAGCTCCTTTGTGAGTGACCTATCCGTGAGGAGGTTTGCCCACCCACAGAATATTTTGTAACGAACAGTAGATATTTTCCAGACATAGGTTCCAGGAGTGTATATCAAATATCAAATATTGATCTCAAATATTAACTGACATAAAATTGCAGTAATTAATTATCGTTTTATAAGCATAAATTTTGCTTAAATCCTTTTTCCCCGTTTTGCTTCCACTATATAGCCATGAATTTCAGGAGATACTCGGCATAAACGATCTTCCATGACACTTAATGATTTGAGAACAGGTGATTTTATACCCGTAACTGCTCTTGTTTCGCAGTGAATACCTTCTAAACCTTGTTCTCCTAACAGGCCTAAACCGAAACTCCATCTTTCAATCCGCCGTGTAACGTGATCCTCCAAAAAATGCAGTTTTGGGTATACTTTATTCGGAAAGCATTCTCTGTAGAATTGTAGGTACTTAGCAATGACTGAGTTTATTCGTGGAATTTCTTCATCGCTAATTGGATACGAATGGGAGACACTGTTGTGGACTTGCCGAAATAGCGTGTTAAGCTTCTCATATTTCAAAGTAATGTCTTCCAATGTCGCTGCCAGTTCAACGCTGTCGGTGAGTTGGACAGTTTTTCGCAATATATCCTCCTTGAGATCTGTCAAGGTTTTTTCCTGTATATATTTGACACAGTGGTTTCATATAAAGGACTGGCTGTGGTACGCCTGTACCTTAATGCCGTGTTTATTTAGCCTTAGCTCTAATGATGTCGTGACTGGGTCACTTGGCTTTTCTATTGTACACTTATTTTTCAGTTGTGTTTTTTTCTTCGTAAGCACTGTCAGTTGTTTTTTAATTTTTGATTGCCCTTCCGATTTTTAGCTTGCCTGTTAGCCAGTGATTCTAAGTTTTTCAAATGGTGTGTTGCCATTTGAAATATTTCTTTCTTTGGAAAGCTCCCGCGCAATTGTAACGTCAAGTTCGAAACATTCTTTGATTAACATATCGTGATGCCGTTTAACGACACCGAGCATGATGTGTAGATATGCGAGTGCCACCTGAGTAATGGGAATATCCCAAATATGTGAGCTAACGACATTAAAGTACTGGGACGCAGAGCTTTTCTTGTTATTATCCTCAGTGTTAAACTGCTCTAAATCGTTCATCACATTTGTCATTGTTCGCTCTTCAAATTCACCCTATTGCATCTAGGATTTTACATGTTTGCGTGGTCGATAGAGCAACATAGACAAAAGTGAACGCCACGTGCCCCCGATATGGCAAACATTTACGAAAGAAAGTCATAATCTCCACACAGGAATAACCAGATATCTCAGTTTTTCCATTTCATATTTTGCAGTGTATTCATATTTTTATTGAATGGCTTTTGCACTGTTTGCAAATTGTCCCGTCAATCTTTGCCCTCGAAAATATCAAAAATGAAGGTATTTTGTCTTGCGTTTGGGCATGGTATATTTACAATCTGAACGCAACGCTTAAAAGATCTCCCGCCGTGATCTCCACCAACTTTTATCCATATTTCATCATTCTTTATGATACCATCTTTATCGCTTAATAAGCCGGTGGTTCGATGTGCATTTAGCATTTCAACTGCAAAATTAGCTATGTTTCCAATATAGACATGCAGAACAGATATGCTCCTCATATTGTCAATGCTGCCGGGAGATTTATCAGCATACTGAGTATTTGATATTTTGGTAGCTTCTAGGTGATCGTTTATAATACTCTTGCGAAGATCTTTCATGTGAGTCTCGCTCTCAGCCTCTACACCTATACTTTTAAAAAATCTTACAGTATTTCGTTGTTGACTAAATGTTAGTCTTGATTTTGTTTTCATAGCTAATCTTGTTCGTTTTGAAATAAATCTCTGTTTTACATCAGCGTTTAAGAGAATGGTTTTTCTTTTCTGTTTTGACATCGAGCCCAACTCTGCGGCATGTTGGGTATTTTCTGCTGTCCTTTCCCTTCCAGCAGAAAACTTGCGGTGAGTAGAAACCGGTTTAATTCTTTTACTTAAGGTTTTTTGTTCATTGTATGAGCTGGCTTTCTTGGATTTACAGTCCTTGTAAAATATAGTGGCTGCCCACCGGCTTTAATCGAAAGCAAGCTGTTATCCACGACAAAACTGAGAGATTTTCGCACAATATTTTGTGACATGCTTTCATTGACTTGGCCGGAATTGGACTGAATCTGAATCCGCTATTCTGTTCAAAATAACTGCTGGGCTGATGTTCTTAGGAGTAGTTTGTGTTGCTGTTGCACGACTGTTCCGTTTCTGAGCGGACACACTTGGTGTGTTAAATAACATATCGTGCGTTTGTTTCTGCTTGTGGTTTTTAGGAGTGAATGCGAGAAAACATTTTTTTTTCAGGTGACCTTAAGGAAATAGCTGTAGACGATGTTACACCCAAAGAATTTGGCCGCACCCTCATGGTCTTGATTTTGAGTTTTCTGGCAGGACTTTCCATGATTTAACATGTTTTTATATAATCCCCTTGTTCTGCATTGTTTACTATTCATTAAATGTTTTCTAAACAACCAGTCGGCGGGTTCAACAGACTCGAAAGCTACTCGGGATTTACATTCAGAACACTCGATTACATTATCACAGATTCTTGTAAATTTGTTGGACAAGCACATTGCACAGTAATAATATTTACACTTGGTCACAACGGTGTGTGTTCCGAACATTTTATCACAGATAAGACATATATATACATTGCGTCCATCGCTATTTACATTTGCTTCACTTAAAAATAATTCAGAGTTTGTTTTTTTTCTATATTGTCAAACATATGAAGGAAAATGTTTTCATTTTGAATTTAAAACTTGAGGTTTTGCTTCTTCGCATAATGTGATTTTGTGGAATGTTTTCCTTTAAATCCAGGTTTACATTGCGACTTGTAATGCAGACAAACCTGGCATTCACCTTGTTCTGTATTAAACCGCCTCAATTTACTTATTTTCTTGGCATTTTCCCGTATTTTGTTTATATTTTATGGGTGGGATCTACTGCGACTGTTAGTTATAAGTCTATAACAAGTTTCACAAAGCTATTCTGGATGAACAGTTTTTGAATCTCAGCCAATGTCTATTTGAAAGAATGCCGAAATTTCGTCAGAGACGTCCAAGCATGTTTTTGCTTTTTTGTACGATTTTGGGTATCCTTTTACAGTTCTATGTCCACAGATTCTACACATATTTCCAAGGGATCTAACATGATAAATTACTGATTCAGCCATTTTCACTTTTTAATTTAATTTTGTCCTGATATTTTACTTGTTGAAACATGTATGCGCATAAATACTTAGTGGATAGTAAATACATATGGTTGTCAAGCACGTACTCGCCAAGACGAGTTACATACTTTCACTTCTAAAATGATAAGCATAATACTCAACCGCTCATGAAAAAAGAATTCTAACAGACCTAGCTTTATGACCTATTTGATGAATTACTTCCTATTCTGCATGTTTTGGTAGCTTAGCCATGTGAGTTACACAGGCCTGACTTCATGCCAGCAAAGACTATTTGATGCCAGTCTTAACTGTATAGCACTGTGTGTTCAGCTTACAACTTGTTTTTGTCCCAAAATACTGCTGGATGATTTTGCTTTTTAATCACACAATTATCTGATAAGAACCCAAGTAATATTATATATTAATGAACGCAGAAAAGGCCAAACTTTCTGACTTCTGTAGAAAATGTCTACATACAATTGTAGAGAGTTAAAGAAAAATTCTTGATGGAAATTCATAAAAATAATTCATTTTTACCAACTTATACTTTTATCTTTAAATTGTGATTTCTTGCTGAAAAAATTGACTTAAGAAATAATTCTTGGCAGATGCTTACTCTATTTATTTGTGGTTTCAACAGTATAAAAAATATTGGAATGTGATGATAACAACTAACAAAACAAGACCTTTGTTTATAGGGCCTTACCATTCTGTATCTGGGTTTTACACTAAGATGTTCTAGCAATTCCCTGAAAATGTTTTGTTTATATTTTGCTACAGTAGTGAGATAATGCGTAAAACTAAAGGTTCCCGAATACTGCGATCTGAACAGCTGTGGACCAAGAATTATTTGAGCTAAGCAAACATTAAACATCATCTTAATGTCCATTTTCGGACCGAAATACCCAGTCAGTTTATTTATCGTTAGTAGCTGCGACCCTTCCTTTGCTTTTATGACATTTTTCCTCCAATGTTTGGTTTTCTTTACAGTAATACAATTTATATATTTATACTGAAAGTTCATGTGAGCAAAATCTTTTTCCTCAACAGCAATAGAAAGCATGAAGATGGTTGACAGTTTGGTTAATAATACAGCTAGCAGTTTATTAAGTATCAGCACGATGATACTGCCCTGGTTTGAGGCATAGATACTCTTTAAATCATAAATGGTTTTCAAGACATCGCTGTTTATATTGATTTTTGCATCCATTTTAATAAGACAATAGCTTAGTGTCACACTTCAATCGTAATATCTTCTCCATTATCATATTTGTATGCTGCAAGAAATTTCCTTTGTATAGTTTACTTTGAGAAGATATAATTCAGCCACAGTGACCTTTAAAGACATGTGACAGGAAATACATTATCTTTTCAAAATTATTGCAAGTCTTTAATTAGAGTATAATAAATGCGCCAGGTAAGTTCTGGGTAAAGCATAGATATAGAGGAGCAATGACAAAATAATTCTCTAGTTTTCCCAGTTGATCTCGCTCTATACTGAAAGTGTTGTAATCGCTTACGTTCAAATCTCGCAGGAGGTGTTCGCAAAAACATTTCAAAATGCCCCACAACAACGTTCTATATAAAGAAAGATCTGATCAATTAAATAATACAACTGGCATACTTTGTCATTGTAATATAGTTTTGCACGACATTTTCAATTTTGTAAACAAAAATATATCCAGAAATTATTCCCAGATAGTATTTTATTAACAAGGTGTCCTTGTACATTGTAAAATAATATTTTCATTATATGCAGGTTTTACAGCTAAATGCGCCGCGAAGCGTCACAACTAACTGCTTGTGGATTGTTGTCCTCGATCCCTATCAGTGTAACGAATTTTTCTCAACTTATGCTACATGTAGAGGTATCTGACAGCAATATTCGAGCGACCTGATAACCCCACCTTACCCAAAAGCAGAGAAATATATGTAATGATACATATGGCGACAATGCTATTTTGTCAAACTCTACACGCTGAACAAATCTTTATTTACATGAGAACTACCCTTGAATTTGAATTTTCAAAAAAGCAACTGTGAATTTTACTCATGTTTCACTCTACATTATTTCAATGCTTCAAAATATAAAAGTTGTGAATAACCCCACTTTATGTTGACTGTCGCTGAGAGTATTACTAAAAAGTAATTCTCTAATTTTTGACCTGGGTAATGGTACAAATACAAATTAATCAGCATGAGTGTAGTACAATTCAGCGAAAATCACATGACCTGTCACAAAGACAATACGCACACCACCGTCGGTACAAAATGCACCCAAATGTGGCATATGCATTAACATAAACGACATTAGAGTGTTTGGAATAAATATTTACATGGTACTTAGATTCTATCTAGTTTCGATTATCAGAGTAAAAAAGGAGATAACGGGATCATAATCTTAAAAGGTTGTTCGTTTTTGAAGCATGAACACTGCCATCGTTATCAAATGTGCCGAACTGTAATATGTATTATTATTATTATTATTATTATTATTATTATTATTATTATTAGTGCTATTACTAGCATTATTTTTGTTGTTATTATATTATTATTATTATTATTATTATTATTATAACTGCTACTACTACTATTATTAGTGCTGTTATTATTATTATTATTATTATTATTATTATTGATGTGCGGTGAATATGTTCCAGATCATTTCTCCTTAGAAGTGTGATAAGGTGGCATACAAAGCCACCACCGGCTTTGTAATAGTTACTAACATAAATAAGCACCATGTTTGTTAAATCATGGTCCCTCTAACAAGCTCTATAATATTGCGAAGAATATTGTACAGACACTAAATGCCTTTCAAGAATTATCCGCTTGATATTTTTCTTCTGCATGAGCAGTAAATTAATTTTGCAGGCACACTCTGTATAATTGTGCAAAGAATATTGTAGAGATACCAATGCCTTTCAGCAATTTTTCGCTTGAAATGTTTGTTCTGCATGAGCACTATGTTAATTTTGCAGGCACACTCAATTTCTTTTAGTACATGCTATCACACTGTTCTTTTAGACACCATTTTGAATACGAATGGGATTGATCTGATGTAATAATAGCCTGAGTTCAATTATATTCTGGCGTCTTTTGAGTTTATTTGAACAGATCAGCAACGGTGGCAATGAAAATCCAGAAGATCTCCAAAATGGTATTTTTTCATAAATTTGAATGCCGAATTTTGTTGTTATTTACTGTACGAAATTTTGCGACTTCCATGCTTTATGCTGTAATGGCTTGAAAAAGTGTGTCATGTAATTTAGGTTGACGAATTTCTGACAAGATTTGACAAAAGCAAATTTTGGAAGAAAGAAAAATCGTAGATTTGAGTATCATCAATCTGACAGCTCACATCTTGACGGCTTTGAACGAAGATTTAAAGGGTGAAAAATAACGACCTTCAGTTTAAAATTTCATATTTTGGCTAAACATTATGAACTTATGACTAAAACAAGAAGACCCTTTCAATAGATACCATAAAGTACAGGAGAAAAAAGATTATAAAAAGACTCAGCAGTGCCAAAACAATCTTTGAGCTAAAGCAATGTTTTCTGTCTTCCATGCTTCGTGCTGAAATGGCTGAAAAAAGTGTGTAATGTAATTTAGGTTGACGAATTTCTGACAAGATTTGACAAAAGCAAATTTTGGAAGAAAGAAAAATCGTAGATTTGAGTATCATCAATCTGAAAGCTCACATCTTGACGGCTTTGGACGAAGCTTTAAAGGGTGAAAAATGACGACCTTCAGATTAAAGTTTCATATTTTGGCTAAACAATATGAACTTATGACTAAAACAAGAAAACCTTTCAATAGATACCATAAAGTACAGGAGAAAAAAGATTATAAGAAGACTCAGCAGTACCAAAACAATCTTTGAGCTAAAGCAATGTTTTCTATCTTCAAACGCTGCCTTAATTTAGAAGATGACCCAGAAAAATGTGTACAAAGGAAGTGTAAAATTAATGCAACTATCAGAAGCCATGACAAGCAAAGTAAACACAAACCTTCCTTTCTGAGCTCTTCTCTCTGATTCTTGGCGACCAGGTGTATCCTTGACCATAACTTTGTTTTTATACTCTGCAAATGATATATTTAGGGTGAAAAAAATCTGTAATGATTTAAGAAATTTCATTAAGACTTTAAGAAATATTTCAAATTACTTTTCATGAAAACATGTCGTTTTGATGTCGCTTATTTTAGTCTCAGCATGTTTTCGGGTAAAAAATATATTTGCCGCAGAAGCACATTTTTGGTGTAAGATTTAGTTTTTTTACAAAAACACAAAAACGATATTCATGAGCCCTCAAGCTCCGATTGAAGTAAAGTTTGTCATTAAGAAACATAATGTTTCGACATTGTTATGATAGGATGTATCTTGGTTTTCTTTTAATATGGCTTCCAGCTTTTCTTGCTATTTCTTTATGAGCTTATTCCGTTCTTCTTTTTTGTTGTTATTTCGTTGTCTATTTTAAACTCTTTGTTTTTACCATATATTTCATTGTATAATTCCATATTAAAGCTGCCAGACATTTGGATACTGAAGTTCTTAACTTTTAGGTATCAGCTTTCAAATACTTTGGAAATGCTTCCCTAAGTGCAGACGTCGATCAATGACAGCCCAGTTTCTCTTGCTCTTTTCAGAGCCCTCTAACCATTTCTCGGTGCTTTCAGCAGTCGGTGAACTTCCAATTACTTTTGTACTAAAGCTAATCTCTGAGTTGTCGGTTACATAGTAATTTGAGTAAGATAACCTAATGGATTGCTTATCATGATAAATATTACTCACCTCAGCTTTCACTCTTATTTCACGGTTAAAAGCAGCTTGCGCAAACTCAGTGTTTCCAGCAGAACTTGCCTTCTCTTAATGGAGAAGAAAACACAATCATTGATTAGTGAAAAGGACTAATGATTATGACTTAGTCCAGAATACACACCTCACTTTTGTAGTAAAACTAATCTCTGAGTTGTCGGTTGCATAGTAATTTGAGGAAGATGGCCCATTGGATTGTTTATTATTAAAAACATTAATCACCCCAGATTTCACTCTGAAGTCATTGATTAGTGAAAAAAACTAATGAGTATGCCTTAGCCCCGAATACACTTCTCAGCTGTTGAGCTAATCACGGTAATTACCCCTGAACATTTTCTATAATAAATGTCCTCGTAAAACAGGACAATCAACAGTAAGACGAAAGACGAAGGGCTGAGAAGAGTGTAGCAGCTTGTTAAAACGAGCCTAAACATGGAGCTAGAACTACTTTCTTTATTAAAGAAGGTCGGAATGAAGTTCCGCACGTTTTAACATGCATAGTAACACCTATAATGCTTAGTGCATCTCATTGTGGCAGACAAATGAACACCGTGACAGCTAGACAGATAGTCATTAAAATGTACAATGTTCTGTTTCTGGGACAGGTTTCGCTTCAATCACACGCTACGTCAAAAGAGCAGATCCTCCCTAGGGATGTATTTGAAATTTGCCTTAATGACACAAAACACCAGTGTGTGCGATCAGTAAGCTACTACCTAATATGTTTCGAATATAGTTCACAGGATTTCTGACTTTACATCATGAGCACCTCCAACATAGCTCAGGTTCTTAACTGAGTATTTGCCGAATCCATTTGCAGCAAAAGCAGTTTTTGGTGAATTGCAGACCACTTGGAGGTCCTTGTCCAGTCTTGAGTGTTTTTGCATTCATAGTTTATATCCTGGCTGAATACACGGATCAAATAAAGCATCGCTATATTGATATGTGAGCCGAATTTGTATAGGAATTTCATTGATTTTATTCTCATTTGTTGAGCCTTGGATGTTATTTTTCATTATTTCTACAGATTTCATAACCTCCATAAGTTGGGTGAATGCACGGATCAAATGAACCATCGATATATTGATATGTGAGCCGAACTCGTATAAGAATTTCATCATCTATTTTATTCCCATTTGTTGATCCTTGGATGTTATTTTCAATTTTCTCTACGTGTTTCATAACCCCCCATTAGTTACAGCTCCTCTCTATTGAACGAAAATGAGGCCATTTCAACAAGGTAAAATGGACTTTTACAAATGGTTGTCGATTGACTCTGTATGTGCACACAATATATGATATCCCATTCGACTAAAATCTGCATTGCAGCTTCAACCTTTCAGAGTACGTACAGAGGTTACTCATATTTTTTAGATTTAGGCCTAAAAAAATATTTTAATTTCTTTATTCGTGACTCATTATTAGTTATTCATGTTCTGGGCAAATTATCTATTAAACAAAGTGCAGCAGCCTATATTTTTGTCATGTTTACAAGGAAATTTGAATCCTTGAGCCCCAACCTCCCCTTTCCATGTGTCTATGTAAATAACTTTGACACATATAGAGAAGTTCGCGGTGACCACCCAGGGAGTGCGCCTGACCATCACATCGGAAGAGTTCTTGAGTGGCACGGTAGCCTCTTGGATATTCATTAGGACTTAAAGTTTGGGGAATTAATGACGCAATGTTTTTACCATCAAAATGGAAACAGAAAAAAAATCTTTAATAGAACAGAGTCAATCGACAACCATTTGTGAAAGCCCGTTTAACCTTGTTGAAATGGCATCAGTAAAGAAGAGCTGCAATTTATGTAGGTTATGAAACCTATAAAGGAAATGGAAAATCACATCCAAGGATCAGCAATCGGAAATAAAATAGATGACGAAATTCCTTGACTTTTGGGTGAGTAAATAGTAATACTTCATTCTGAGTGCGTACGATATTGTTTTTGCCTGAAGCCGTAGGTCCGCACACGCCCGTAGGCTGAAGGCAAAAAACAATATCGTGCGCACTCAGAATGATGTATTACTTTTATTATATGCCTACTTTTGCTATTTTTGTGTCGGTCTTCAAAATTTTGCCACGCCCTATTTTTGCACTCAGTATGCTCAGATAGAGTGACGCGTAATTGGTACTGCGTTCAGCGTTGATATTTGACTCGGTTTTTGCACTTACGAAAATAAATATTAAATATTAAGTATTTATTTGCTACGTATAATGATTATTTCTGACGTAATACCTCCCCTAGCCGCGGCATTACATCAGTTATATCTTTATTAATTTCAAATCAATGCACACAAAATCACCCGAAGGACGTGTGTAAAATTACCAACAATTTACCCTTTAAAATAAATATTTACCTTCAAAAATGCCTTCCTTTCTGTCATCAGTGATAATACACTTTAATTTATGTGCCTTAAACCCATGTGGTTTAAGAACTAACCTCACAAGCTTGCCTAATAAACAAGTATTTTTTCCCTTTCGAACGCTACTTCTTATTTTTGTCAGTTCAACGGAAGTAACTTACTTCAGTTCAAATCGCGAAATAACAACGCAACAAATGCACAAATGGCGTAATAATATGACATTTATAACTAGATGACGTTTCTTTTTCAGGCTGTGCTGTAAATATTGCCACAGTAATGACTCATTTATCGATTCTGAGGACGATTGCAGCTGAATGTGACGCACTTACTCTCCACTTTCAAGTCCGAAAACACGTCTGATCGCATTACGAATATGCTTATGGGGGGGAGGAGCACCATTCAATCTGGCCTATGAAAACTGCATGATAGTTTTTTTCTATCATTTCTTTGTACGCGGACCTCTGGGCATATGATAAAAGCTAATACTGAGACAGCGACAAATAAGACAACACATATTTACAAAACCTTGGAAGAGACATGAATCGACAACGGCTCACTTTCTCGCTAACCGTTCCTCGAGTCCCTCCAACACCCCCGCCCCCACCCACGAGACAAGTCCTGAAAGTTTAATTCAAGCTCCACGAAAGTCTCACATTATCTCACATCCAAAGCAATGGCTTCAGTGCAACATTATCAATTGCTTCAGTGTAACATTCCCAATGGCTTCAGTGTAACATTATCAATGGCTTTATTGTACTGCTATATGTTGGTTTTTTTGTGACGAAATTGAAGTTGCACTGATGGAAGACCATGGGGAGACATACCGAGGAAGTTTCATTGCTGCATTTCCCAACAGTACCTAATTATTATTATTATTATTATTATTAGTAGTAGTAGTAGTAGTAGTATAAGTAGTAGTAGTAGTATTTGTAGTAGTATTGAAGACGCAGGGGAGGAGAGCTTTTATTTTTTGTTCTTTTATTTTTTTATTTTATGACCTCATTGCTTTGAGATTCTGGCATATTGGCAGAGTATATGGTTCAGGAACCACTGGTGTTTGCTTATTGTTGCATCCTGTTATGTATCATTTATTTGTGATTATTTCAGTCAATTGTTATGTATTTTCTACTGATCATGCAAAAATAGACACCCACAAAGCCCAAGAAGTGGATGGAAATAAGCCTAATCTTTATAGAAGCCCCAGTGTGCATGTAAAAGTTGCTTCCACGTAGTCAATAATAAAGCAGCCGTGCGGTCCGGTATGGAATCCTATTGTTCTCGGTCAAAGAGTCGTGAAGGCTACACGCAGGAAAGCAGCCGTGTGGTCCGGTATGTTATCCTATCGTTTTCGGTCAGTGAGACGTGAAGGCCAATGGTAGTAAAGGAGCCGTGTGGTCCGTTATATAATCCCATTGTTCTCGGTCAGTGAATCGTGAAGGCCCCCCCCCCCCCCCTTGTAAAGCATCCGTGTGATCCGGTATGCTATCCTATTGTTCTCGGTCAGTGAGACGTGAAGGCCAATGGTAGTAAAGGAGCCGTGTGGTCCGTTATGGAATCCTATTGTTCTCGGTCAGTGAATCGTGAAGGCCAATGGTAGTAAAGGAGCCGTGTGGTCCGTTATGGAATCCTATTGTTCTCGATCAGGGATTCATGAAGGCCTTCCGTAGTAAAGGAGCCGTGTGATAAGGTATTAAATCATATTGTTCTCGGTCAGTGAAAAAAAGATATAACCAGCGTAATATTGGTATTGCGGTAACATTACCGTCATTTTTTCCGAATTACGACAAACAGGAATAGCCAGGTTTGGTCCTAATAACCGCTATATTTAATCAAAATGTCAAAACTGTAAGGTTATTTCTTTAGCCTGAGCTAAGAGTTTACGGAAAACATTTTTGGGTTTTCGTCAGAACTTCCACCAGTTTCTTGGTCAATCACTAAAAAAGTGTTAATCAGGTAGTTAGTAATGCCTGCTATCTTTGCGCAAAATTTTCCTGGAATTAGTCAAGATTTTACGAGAAAGCGTTTTGTCGCCAATATCTCCGCCAATTTTTGGCGAATCGCCAACAAAGTAAAACCCAGCTTTCACCAATCTTGGGAATGTTTATATAAAGAATACAGACAAAGAGGCTATTTTCCTGGCGTTAGCTAAGATGTTAAATATTAAAATTCGCCGACATGAAGATAGTAATCCATTTCTGTTGTGTGAGTTATGAGTTTATAGAATATTTAGGTTTTTTGCCATAATTTCCTCCAAACTTTCAGCCAATTAGCAGATAAAGGAACCGCCGGTAGATAAGGCCTGCTACCTTTATTTAAAATTTAAAGCCATGGAAGTTATTTTCCTGGTCTTAGGTAAGATTTTTCTAGAATAATGGCCTTTTTAATGTACTAAGATTATATAGCTAGTGTTAGTTAAGATTTTAGTAAGCAGTTATTTTTTTCTAATATACCTGCCAATTTTTGAAACTTACGAAAAACAGGAACAGCCAGGAAATTGTCAATGAAGACCATTTCTCTGGCATGAGTTAAGGTTTTACTAAAATGTTTTTGTTTGTCCCCAAAGGTTTTGCCAACGTTTTGTCCAGTCACCAAAAAAAAGGAATATCCAGATATGTGGTAAAGCCTGCTACCTTAATTGAAAATATTAAGATAGTAAGACTATTTCTCTGGGTTTATTAAGATTTTACTGAATATTTTTGGGTTTTTTTTTTGTGGCCAATAATCTTAAAACGAAATCGCTAGATAGGTAGTAATACCGGCTACCTTGTTTAAAATTTCAAGACATTAAGACTATTTTCTTGGAGGTTGTTAAGATTTTACGAATGGCCAATATTTCAGCCAGTTTTTATTTGAATCACCATAAAGCATAATTGCCAGATGAACAGTTATGCTCAAAATTTAAGGATATTTCCTTGAAAACCCAGAGGTGGTTTTATAATATTTGTATTTGGTCAATATTTCAGTCCTTTTTTATGGCGAATTGGCCTAAAAAGTAGCAGCCAGGTAGATATCCCAGTAAGCACAGAAAATTTTCCCATGTGGGATACGTATGGGTTTTAATTGGGATTTGCATGGGAAGGTGGGAAAGGGGAAAACCCATATTAATCCCGTGGAGAAAGGAGCCATTTCTGGATGGGAAATGCCTGGGTTTTCCCACCCTTGGAAACCCCCTGTAAAATACACATGAAATATGTATGGGAATGCCCATGTAAATCCCACCCGGGGAAAACCCAGGTGGATACCAACTGGGAAATGCATGGATTATGTGTGGGAATTCCGACCATGGATTTTACCTCAATTTTTGTCTCATTCCCATGCAAATCCCATGCATGGGATTCTCGTGGGAAGGGCCAAAAATAACCCTGAGTTTTACATGGGTTTTACTTGGCTGTGCTTACCGTGTATTTATGTGCGCTACTATTAGTCAAAATTTCAATGCAGTCAGATACTAAAAACCTAGTACTAAAAACCTAGTACTAAAAACCTAGGGGGAGATACGAGTTTTCAACTTTAAAGCGAACATGCGCACATACTTTCAACGACTGCTATAGTCCCTGATTCTGTAAAGAGCTAGGGCTAAAAGGAAACAAAAGAAGTATAGAACTTAGCTCCTAATTCTGTAAGAAGCTGGCGTTAAAAACCAACAAAAAAGTATAGAACTTAGTTGTTAGAAATACATTTGCAATCCACTTGGAAGATAGGAGCGAAAAGAGTTAATTACAAACGCTAAATAAAAAACGCTAAATGGAGGATGCGAAGGTAGAAGCTGGTAAAAATCGTTCATAATTACAATCATTTCTAATGTAAATGAAACAGCACAGCAATGAAAGGGGTAATGGGTTCTTTTTGTGGGGTGCGGAGAGGGGCTGGTCTTTACCTAGTCTGAATAGAATAGCCGAAAGTCGTGCACGATAAATAAAATGGGGCTAGACAGTAAAAGTTTTTTATGCCTCACAAAATGGTGTCATTATATAACTGAAGAAAGCGCCCGGCTTTCGCATTTAAAACAAATATGGCAGTGCATTCGTAGATACAAATTGCTGTTATATATCACAGTGTCTGACATTTTGATAGTGATTGATGTCTGCCCTCGCACTATATGCTATTGCACTTAGACTGAAGCCACAGAGAAACATTCTTTATGTGGTATGGGATGGGATCAAATTCGCAGGGAGTGTCACTCAGATGCCAGCTGGTTACCATGCGTGTCCCAGGGGGGAATCACTCACGTGCGAAACATGGAATGCTTAGCTAGAAATAATACCATTTTTTAACCAATTACAGAGTACAATTCTGAAATAACCCCCTCCCCTTTTGTGCTAAGAAAGGAGTTCTACATAAAAATGACCCCCATTTTAATTGACACTCCGATCTATCCGTGTCTGACCTAAAAATTGCCCCTTCGCTGTGTTTTCTTGGACACGCATGGTAACACATATGACACCAAGTGCCCCCCGCGGACAGCCTATGGTAACACATGTGATACCAAGTGCTCCCACTTCCCAATATATTATTAGCAATAAAATTGGAAAACACAAATTTCTGTTTTACTCAGGCAGTTAAGGATGTAAAAATGTTAGTACCAATCTTTTATTATAAAAGAATTTTTGATATGTCTAACTGACTTTTGAACGTATCTTATTAAATCTTAGATTTCTTCAAATTGGTTTGATTTAAAGGTAGATATGTATATATATATATATATATATATATATATATATATATATATATATATATATATATATATATATATATATATATCTGTAAATAAATTTTAGAGATCCAAACTTTCAAGATAATTCTACACAACTTCAGATGTCAAGTATTCATTTAATATATCTGAAATTTATATCGGCATAGGAAAATAAGAAAACGGCACTAGTTACAAAATATCGTAACAACGTTCACCTTCCTCCACCCCAGGGCAACTTTCTAACCAGTCCTATTTCATAGATCACGGATTTGCAGAGATACATTTTTTATATTCCACTCCCCATTGTCCTCGCTTTACTTAATTACAGAAAAACTAAGTTCTCCAACATCTCTTATTTTACCTTTACGTTTTACTTAAATATCTTTAAAATCCCAATAACTATAAAATGTACGTGTCGAAATTAAATAATATAAATGTTATCCTTGTAAGCTTACATTTTGACGTACATTTAGTGTGTGGTTTATTTTAACGACTGATGTGGGAATTTATATGCAGAAATAAGAAACAAATTACGATTGGCCCTAATGACACGTTTTAGAAGTCATTCATATCAACAGAACAGCATTGAATCTATTTTTGGTTTGCAAAACATTTTAAACTAGACCGAATTTCGGCGCCAAAATGTTTTCGAGTGGAATAGGACTGTCACAATCATGTATAACATCAAATATTTACTTGAACGCAAGAGTGACGTTCATACTTACTGCTTTCGTGGACCATTAAAAAGACAGGGTCCGTAAATAAAGTTAAAATCCGTTTTACACTTTTGCAAGTGACGCACATACCCTTACATTTACACTCGAAGTTCTAGTTCAATGTTTAGATCAAGAAGCTGTCAAATTTATACTACGAAAGGTAGTCTTAGATACTTTTTCTTAATTCCACCTAACAGTTTTCTATTTTTTAATTTCTGTATGAACGAAATTTTATCAACTCAAATTGTTGTATTTTTTTTATTTTGGTGCCTTGGGCTTAGAAAGACGCAATATTATATTTACTTGCCTTATAAGCTCTTATAAATCTTAATCTATTACTGCGCTTCATGCCAAATATCTCTGTTGTGTTCGGTTTAAGATTTGCTGATATATAAAAACATTGATCGAGAGGTTCTGTACATTTATATTCTGCTGCATTACCAAATGGACAGTTAAGTTCTTTGTTGTGATAGAGTTATTCACTAAAGACTGGCAAATTTTAAGACTAAGAAGATGGTAATTTCGACTAATTACAAGTTCATAACTTAGTTAAAAGATGTTATACCGATACATCCTTAGATGATAAATTTTAGAAGAAGTCTTTGTGCCTTTTCAATAGGCTTCTAATACCTGTCTTTGTACGTGTCTGAAAATTCTTCAAGTAAGTCTCTTGAATAATTTCGAAAATCTTATAACCGCTTTATTATTAGAAGTATATCTCCGGCAATGTTATGTCACAATGTTTACTGACATTTAGTAAGTATTATTATGAAAGATGCACATTTTTATCATCTATTATACAGCCTTTACTATCACCCAAAAGGTAATCCGTCGCCACTCTCAGCATGACGGAACTCACGATTGATGGAGAGGTATCTGTTGGCAAAATTTAAGCTATCGTATACAGCCATTAACCTCAGTATACCCGCAACCAGACAGTTATATGTAATGATAAATATGATGACGGCGCTATGATAAACACAGTCTTCATTTACAAGAGAACTAACCTTGAATTTAAATATACCTGTGACAGAAGATGGATATTAGCAGGAAAAAGGGGGTTCAATTCACTCCCTTTTTTGTCGATGCTTTGACCATGGCTCTCTGTCCTTGTGGTCTCTAGTTCTGCCAACAACTTTTCATCACGCGTTTTGTGTACTTGATTCAGTGCACATACAGTACTTTCGCCATCGTTGTACTCTACGTCAAAACAGTACTATCCTTTCATGCTGATGAGGCCTTCATTTGCAAAAAAAACAGTAGCTGATTGTTCACTAATACTGCACTTCACTTATTTCAATGCTTTAAAAAATTAAAGTTTTGAAAAATAATTTTTAAAACACACAGAAGAAAGAAGTTTTATTCCTACGTGTTTATTAAGTAAATTCGAACTACAAAGACATCTCCAATAACAATAAAGAATTGATAATGCATTGATTGCTAATTTGTAGACAGGTTCTTTAAAAAATCCATCGATAAATTGGTCAATAGGTTTCAATAAGCTCTGCATGAAACTTCATTTTTGCAGTTGTAGACAGATTCTTTAAAAAATCCATCGATAAATTCGTCGATAGGTTTGAATAAGCTTTGTATAAAATAAAGTCATTTTATTGCAAAGCCGTGCGTTACAGTAAAGGAACTAGTATTTAACACCATTGATTATGCACTAGCGTCTGTAAAATTATCGTGTATTTTCTATCAGTGCAAACTGTTTATTCAACAGGCCGATGTTAATTTTTTTATTCTTTTATTTAAGTTAAATCAGTATATGAAGCAGTATAACTATAGTGTTTGCTCTGCTGAGTTTGCACTAAAAAAGGGTCTTCTCGGATCTCAATCACCCACGGGACAACCAGAACTTGTCCATCTCCATCCCCGTGACAACCACACCCTGTCCATCTCCACCCCCGTGACAACCACACCCTGTCCATCATCATCCCCGTGACAACCACACTCTGTCCATCTCCATCCCCGTGACAACCACACCCTGTCCATCTCCATCCCCGTGACAACCACAACCTGTCCATCTCCATCCCCATGCAAACCACAACCTGTCCATATCCATCCCCGTGGCAACCACAGCTTGTCTATCTCCATCCCTGTGACAACCACAACCTGCCTAACTCCATCCCAGTGACAACCACAACTTGTCCATCTCCATCCCCGTGACAACTACAACCTGTCCATCTCCATCATCGTGACAACCATCACCTATCCATCTCCATCCCCGGGACAACCACAACTTGTCCATCTCCATCCCCGTGACAACCACAACCTGTCCATCTCCATCCCCGTGACAACCACACCCTGTTCATCATCATCCCCGTGACAATCACACTCTGTCCATCTCATTCCGCATGACAACCACAACCTCTCCATCTCCACCCCGTGACAACCACAACCTGTCCATCTCCATCCATGTGACAACCACAACTTGTACATCTCCATACCCGTGAAAACCACAACTTGTCCATCTCCAACCCCGTGACAACCACAACCTGTCCATCTCTATCCCCGTGCCAACCACACCCGGTCAATCTCCATCCCCGTGCCAACCACACCCTTTCCATCTCCATCCCAGTTACAACCACACGTTGTCCATCTCCATCCACGTGCCAACCACAACCTGTAAATCTCCATCCCCGTGACAACCACAACTTGTCCATCTCCATCCCCGTGCCAAGCACAATCTGTCCATCCCCATCCCCGTGAAAACCACAAACTGTAAATCTCCATCCTCGTGTCAACCACAACTTCTCCATCTCCATCCCCCTGCCAGCCACAATGTGTCCATCTCCATCCCCGTGCCAACTAAAACTTGTCCATCTCCATCCAGTGACAACCATAACCAGTCCATCTCCATCCCCGGAACAACCACAACCTGTCCATCTCAATCCCCGTGACAACCACAATTTGTCCATCTCCATCCCCGTGACAACCATAACCTGTCCATCTCCATCCCCGGAACAACCACAACCTGTCCATCTCCATCAGCGTGACAACCACAACTTGTCCATCTCCATCCCCGTGACAACCTCAACCTGTCCATCTCCATCCCCGTGACAACCACAATCTGTCCATCTCCATCCCCGTGACAACCACCACCTGTCCATCTCTATCCCCGTTTCAACCACAATTTCTTAATCTCTGCATACGTATCACTTGATGTCTTATAATTTAAAGCCAATATGACAATGTTGGCTGTCACGGCGACTATTACTCCAAGTAATTCTCTATTTTTGACCTGGATAATAGTACCAATACATATCAAACAAGTTATTAAACATAAGTATGGTGCAATTCAGTTAAATGAATATCAAACTTGTCACAGTGAAAATGTGCACGCCACCGTTGGTGTAAATTGCACCCAACTGTGGCCTATGAATTACTATAAACGACATTAAAGTGTTTAGAATTTACATTCAGCTGCTGCTTAGATTCCTTTGAGTTTCGATTACTATTACTATTATTTTATTATTATTATTGTTATTATTATTGTTATTTTTATTGTTATTGTTATTATTATTATTATTATTATTATTATTATCATTACTATAATTACTATCATTACCATTATTACTATTATTACTAGCATTAATTTATAACTATTTTTGAAGATGACCGTATTGCTTTGAGATTCTGGCATAGTAGATATGGTTCAGATTTACCAAGGACAATTCATTAATACTATCAATTTGAGAAGAATAAAAGCTTTTGCTGAGACAGAGATAATTCTAGCAAATATAAAGCACACTCTAAATTCCTATTTCGCCACTGTGCCACAATAAATGTGTGCAACCAATACCACTGTTGTTTGTCCACTGTTGTATCCTGTTGGGTATACATTTATTGGTGATTATTTCAGTCAATTACATATTTTCTTCTGATTATAGAAAAAGACACCCACAAAACCCGATATGCGTGCAAGTGTATAGAAATAAGCCCCTGGACTGAAGGCCACCCATAGTAAAGGAGATGTGTGATCCGGTATGGCATCCTTTTGTTCTCGGTAAATGAATCGCGAAGGCAGCCCGTAGTAAAGCAGTCGTGTGATCAGGTATGTAATCCTATTGTTTTCGGTCAGTGAGTCGTGAAGTTCAACCTTAGTAAAGAAGCCGTGTGATCCGGTATGGAATCCAATTGTTCTCGGTCAGAGAATTGTGAAGGTCACCCGTAGTAAAGCAGCCGTGTGAGCAGGTATGTAATCCTATTGTTCTCGGTCAGTGGGTCGTGAAGTTCAACCTTAGTAAAGAAGCCGTGTGATCCGGTATGGAATCCTATTGTTCTCGGTCAATGAGTCGCGAAGGCAGCCCGTAGTAAAGCAGCCGTGCGATCCGGTATGGAATCCTATTGTTCTCGGACAGTGAGTCGTGAATTCTACCCGTAGTGAAGGAGCCGTGTGATTTTGTATGGAATCCTAATGTTCTTGGTCAATGAACAGTAAGGTGGCGCTTTTTCCCAATGGCATCTCGAGGTCTTTTCCAACCAAACATTCATAGAGGTGTTCTAAAGTCTATTTCTGGCAACCCTCTCCCCAAAGTAATAGCCATGCAGGTATTAATGCCAGCTACAATTACTTAAATATCCGGAGAGAAGACATGATTTTTGCCAATTTTCCCCCAATTATTGACGGATCGTCGAAAAATAATAACCCAGTAAATGCAAATGCCCGTCCTCTGATGTAAAAATTTTTAGGCGGTAACATTATATAACTAGCGTTATATTGGTATTTCTGAATCACAAAAACGAAGAATGGCCAGATAAGTGCCAATAAAAGCTATATTAAATCAGAATTTCAAGAAAGTAAGGCTATTTCGTTGGCGTGAGTTAAGATTTTACTGAAAGTAGTTTTGGGTTTTCGTCAAAATTGCAGATAGCTTCTTGGAAAATTACCAGAAAAGTATCAGCCAGGGATTTGGTAATGCCTGCTACCGTTAGGCAAAATTTTCCTGGAATTAGTTAGGATTTTACAAAAAGAGTTTTTTTTTTTTAAATATTTGTTCATCAGTTTTTGGCAAATCACCAACAAAGTAAAGTCAGGTGAACACATGTCCCCAACCTTTCACCAAAATTTTTGGAATGTTTATATAAAAACCTGGGAGGAGATTATATTCAAGCAGGCTATTTCCTATTGTTCGTTGAAATTTTGTCAAAAAATCGCCAAAGTTCATCAATTTTTCTAGAGTCACAAAAAGGCAGAAAAAATAGCAAAGTATTTACAAATGTTCGCTTCCATGTTTAATATTGTTAGTTAAAATCTCAGCAAGAAATTTGTTTTCCTTATATTTCCACCAATTTTCAAAATTGCAAAAAATCAGCAACAGAAAGGCAAATGCCAATGAGGGCTATTATTATGCAAAATTTGAAGGCTGTATATCCATTTTTTTCGTTTGAGTTATGTTTTTACAGAATTTGTGGTTTTTCGTCAAAATTTCTGCCAAATTTTAAGTTATGTTTTTACAGAATTTGTGGTTTTTCGTGAAAATTTCTGCCAAATTTTAAGTTATGTTTTTACAGAATTCGTGGTTTTTTGTCAAAATTTCTGCCAAATTTTAAGTTATGTTTTTACAGAATTTGTGGTTTTTCGTCAAAATTTCTTCCAAATTTTAAGTTATGTTTTTACAGAATTTGTTGTTTTTCGTCAAAATTTCTGCCAAATTTTTAACCCATCTGCAGAAACAGTAAAAGTCAGGTAGATAATAATGTCTGCTGCCTTTACGTAAAATTTAAAGCAAATGAAGCTATTTTTTTATTGTCACGGCCTAAATTTTCTTTTAAAACTGGTCTTTTTAAGACACTAAGATTATATAGCTAGCGTTACTTAAGATTTTTTGTAAAAAGTTGGTGTTTTCTTAATACGTTTTTATGAATTACAAAAAAACAAAAACAGGAAGAGCCAGGTAAGTGCCGATGACCGCTATCTTTGATCAAAATTTTAAGACAGTGAGATTATTTCTCTGGCGTCAATTAAGGTGTCACTAATTTGTTTTTGTTTTTCGCCAAGATTTTCGACAATTTCTTGTCCAGTCAGCAAAAGTAATAGCCAGGTATGTGGTAAACCCTGCTACATTTGTTTTAAATATAAGAGAGTGAGGTCTTTTTTTCTGGAGTTTGTTAAGATATACTAGATAAGATAAGATAGATAAGATAGATAGTACCTGCTTCGTTGCTTAAGATGTCGAAACATTAAGACTACTTTCATGGGGGTTGTTAAGATTTTACGAATGGTCAATATTTCAGCCATTTCTTACTCGAATCGCCTTGAAACATATGGTAAGATTGACAGTGAAGCATCCCATCAAAATTTAAGGACGTCTCCTTGAAAACCCCTGGTGAAGAGACGTTTAAAAAATAGTATTTGGCCCACATTTCTGCATATTTTTTGGCGAACTGCCTAAAAAGTAACAGCCAGGCAGATACTTATGTCTGCTGCTATCAGTCAAAATGTCAATACGTTTTATAAAACGCTAGATAAAGGATAAGAGGAAAAAAGATTAAAAACGTTCTTAAATTTCAGTCACTTCTAATGTGACTTCAACAGCGTAGCAGTGGAAACTTTTTTACAATGGATTCTTTTGTGAATTATGGCGCTTTTTTGATTGGTCTGAAAAGAATGGGGAAAGCCATGCACGATACAAGATAAAGACGACTGGACAGAAAAATGCTTTGTGTCTGACAAAAGATTTTAAACATGACATTCTTAAACGAAGCCCTGGGTTTGTATTTCACCGTTTCCAAATAGAAGGCTCCAAAATCAAGAAAAACACATGCAAATGAAATTTTTATTGCCGAGTTTTTAAGCTTAACTAAATAGCAATCGAGCAATATTCATTTGAGGCCAGTTTGAAACAGTGCATTTGGCAGTACATTCGTGGATGGAAATTGCTGTTGTATAAAACAGTGTCTGACATATTGATAATGGCTGATACGATCTGCTATTGCACTTGCTACGATTTAGATCCAAGCCATAGAGGAATATTCTTTATTTGGTATAGGGAAGAGGCAAATTCCCAGGGAATGGTACTCAGGTGCCAGCTGGTTACCATACGTGTCCCATGGGGCAGTCAGGTACCAGCTGGTTACCATGTGTGTCCCGGTGGGTCACTCAGGTGCCAGCTGGCTACCATGCTTGTCCCGTTGGTCACTCAGGTGCCAGCTGGTTAGTATTCTTCTATCGGTGGGTCACTCAGGTGCCAGCTGGCTACCATGCAGCTGGTTACCAAACTGTCCCATGGGGCATTCAGGTCCCAGCTGATTACCATACATGTCCATGACTTTTCAAAACAACCCATAAACACGGAATGCTAAGTTATAAATGATACCACTTTTTTAACTGATTACAGAGTACAATTGCGAAATAGTCCCCCTCTCGCGGGAGATGACGAATTCTAAATAAAATGATCCCCTTTTTAACGAAACTGGCACTCCATGAAGTCCATGTTTGACCTAAAATTTGCCCCTTCTCCTTATGTTGAACACACATGGTAACACATATGATAACAAGCCCCCCTCCCTCCCCCCACCCGGCGATGAGATTAGCAATAAATTTGGAAAAGATTTTATTTTATACTTGAGCAGTTAAGTATGCAAAAATATCAGCGCCAATCTTTTCTTAGCCGTTAATATATTACGGCTGAAGCAGGTGCTAAAAGTTATTTTGCGTTAAAACCCTAACTGTCATCCCTCAAATTCCAACTCTTTTCGACGGAATACTTAGGTTCTGACATGAATTTTAGTGACCCAAATTTTCAAGATATTTCTAAGCAATTTCAAACATCAAGTATTTATTGATACATTTGCAATTTATGCAGGAATGGAAAAAAAATAAGAAAAGGGAACCAGCTAGAACACGAGAACCTGCACCTTCCTGCTCCACCGGACAACTTTCAAAACAGTTCTATTTCACAGATCATGGATTTGCAGAGATAATTTTTTATATTTTATTCTCCTCTCTTTACCAAATTAAAGAAATATAGCTGCACTCAAAAAATGTTATTTTAACACTCACCGTTACATTTTACTTAGATATCTTAAAATCACGATGACTATAAAACACATGTATATGAAATAAATGTTATCCTTATAAGTTAATAGTTTTATGTGTATTCGCGTGCAGAACTAACTAATAAACTACAGTTGGCTCTCTTGGCACATTTCAAAAGTTATTTATATCTATATCAACAAGACGTAACACAGTATTGTATCTTTTTGTGATTTGCGAAACGTTTTAAACTAGACCGAATTTCGACTCCAAAGTGTTTTCACGGGGAACAAGACATAATCATGGGTAACATCAAATATTTACTCCAACTCCAGATTGATTCATACTTACTACTTTTGTGGACCCTTAAAAGACAAGGTCCGTAAGTAAAGTTAAAATCCGTTTTACGCTTTTGCAAGTGACGCACATACCCTTACATTAACACTCGAAGTTCTAGTTCAATGTTCAGATCAAGAAGCTGGCCAAATTTTCCCTAAGAAGGCAACCTTAGATACTTTTTCTTCCTTCCACCTAATAGTTTTCTAATTTTTCAAATTGCTGAATAACTAAATTTTTAAATTTTATTAAGTCAACTAGTTTTCTTTTGTGATTTTGGTGACTCGGACTCGGTGTCTTATGACTCCTTATAAAATCTTAGACCCATTACTGATTGGGCGTTGTTTAAATGTTTTAATTTAAGATTTTTTAGTCTATAATGCGTCTATAATATATTGCGTTTACAAATGTACAGTTAAGCACTTTAATTATTATTATACAGGATCGTACCGGTGCGGATCGTGCAAATTTTCCTTTAATAGAGGCGTTCACTAAAGACTGACAAATCCTAAAGTTAAGAAGATGGTAACTATAGTAAAGGGGGAGAGGAAGAGGGAGGGAGGGGAGGGGAAGGAGAGAGGGGAAGGGGGGGAAAGAGGGGAGGAAGTGGGAGGAAGGGGGAGAGAGGGGGGGAGGGACGATGAGGTGGGGAGGGGGGGCGAGGAGGAGGGGCGCTATTTTTTTCAAAATCATAAAAATCAAATGTCAGCCGTATGCTACATATATTTTGATTTGCCGTCGTTTACTGTTCTTTTATTTAGGGAGTGATTTGAGAAACCGCAACCGATGGGGGTAATCAGTGGCATACCTATGCACGATATATTCATACTCCAGAAGAACAAAAGGATGACAGCATTCATTGGTCCTGTACACAGTTTTTGATGTGCCTGATAGCTAATTTTGTCCCCCTTTCACCCCTGCACTTGTTACTGGGGTCAGCATCAGGAGGTGCAGTATTTTACACACACTGGGATATGCACTGTTGAATTGCTGTACTTGTGCTGGAGTGTTGACTGCAGTGAGTCTGATCCTTCTGTTTTATTTTACCACTGGGATTTCCTTATCCTGGACTCCTATTCAAAGGACAGAATAGAGGGCAGATCTGGTTGAACATACTGATACCGCTCTTAAACGTTGTCATTTGTAAGGTTTTCCAGGTTGGGCAGACATGATGAGTAGTGCACGGCAAGCATGAATAGTAAGCGGGATACCAGCTGCTCAACCATATTGTCAACACATGGGATGAACACTGATCTTCTATAATAAACTTCCGGGGTATCCACTTCCATATTACTACGCAGTGTGTGTCTCTGTGTATCAAGGTGAGATCGCAATGGAATGACTATATCACTGGCAGCCACGAAAACACGTTTCTATAAGCCAATTCGCACTTTTGACTTTTGCCGAAAAGTTTTTGCGTTTCAGCTGAATTGAGGTGGGATAAGGATATAAAGAAATGATAAGAAAAAACGGCAAAAAATCAACAAAATTCCATTTTACCAAAAACATATTCACATGTTGGTTATTAAAGGAACTGAATAATATGTAAAATAGTTTTTAAAAGATCATATAATGGCTTAATAAATTTGAAAGTGTGCATGTTGAAAGAAAATTAGAATTTTGATGTTTTTCCCTTATCATTTCTTTATAATTTAACCCCCAACATTTTCAGTCGAAACAACGCCTCCACCGGAAAAATCCGAAAGTGCGAATTGGCTTATTCTTCACCATTCCTTAACTGATCTATGCATTAAATCCATAAATAAAATTTAAATTAAAACTAGAATCTTATTTCGCTAGCGAAATGTTAAACACTTGACAAAAATTAAAACGCAAAAATACTTCCTTCAATGGGTTATTTCTTGAATAATAATATATTGCAAACAACACATTTGAATATGTCTTATAAGCCGAGTAGAGTTTGGTTTTTGCTGACTTAAGGCTTTATTGATTGATCAGACAATCAATTGTGTTATCTATTTACACAGTGAGAGCTCGCACAAAGATGAGCAACTACGTGTTCTGTGCTGCACGTTAAATGCTCCGCATTTACTTGCGAAAATACACTCTTTTTACATAGCGTTTTAAACAAGAAAACGAAGTCGAAGACGAAAATAAAAAGTGTCATGCTCACGTTAGTATCAACTTCAAATTCTACCTAAGTCCCAAGTTTCCCAGGGTCCGTAGTGCCAGTGGAGGAGATGACACAAGAAATCCAATCACTGTCAAGAAAAAGATATACTAACGGCTGCTCGCACAAATTCATATAGCCCTTGCAAGCCAAAGGCTTGTCAAGTGCTAAAATAGATTGAAATTGCTAGTATTCATAATATAGTTTTAAACACTACTTCTTTGATAAACAATATCAAAATATACACCTTTCACACCGAAACGCTTAATTATTTGCAGAACCTGTATTTGTGTTAATTATTTGTGATAGTTTTTTAATTTGGAAGCACCATGAACTAAGAAATATGATATCAAAATCTCAGTAGCTTTATTCAAATAGAGAAGAGAATAAGCATACGTCAAAGAATTATATTGTGGATCGCAGTCAAGGCCACAGCATCTCTGCATAAGTATTGATTGAGTATAGCAAGATTATAGGCCATAGTTGCAATGTTTCTTAGAGTAACAATCACTATCACTGACGCCGTATTCAGAAATTTGTGTAAGCTTAAGCTTCGTGCAATATAAAAAGATTTACTCTCTCGGAAAGGGTGGTGCGAGCACTTGGTGTGACCTCGCCTTAATTCGCGACTGGAATAAACCCAAACTGAAAACAAAGCTTGTTTTGCTTTGAGTCGTTTCTATTTATTTACGTATTTATGTATCAATGAGTGTATTAAACAATACAAAGACAATCAATTCTGGCTACTTTGACAGCATAAGTGCGTTAAATAGATACCTGGATACTGAATAGATGTGCATAGCAGATCATAGTCCTTTTAAAATAAGTGAAGAACCTGACTTCATTATGTCGTTTTACTTCTGCATTCAGACAAATATTTGTAATGACACACATCATGACAGGGCCATTTTTACAAACTCTGCCCCTATGCACCATCTTTATTTATAAGAGAACTAATCTTGAATTTAAATGTTCCTGCGACAGAAGATGGATATCAACAGAAAGAAAGGGGTTCAATTCACTCCTTCATTTGTCGATGGTTTGGTCATAACTCTGTTTGTTCTTCTGGCCATGCAGTTCTACGAACAACTTTTCGTCATACGTTTTGAGTTCTTGACTCAGTGCACAAACAGTACTTTCGCCATCTTTGTACTTAGCACTCTACGTTAAAACAGTAATATCCCTTCCTACTGATGATACCTTCATTTTTAATGCTTCATTACATAATAGTTTTGAGAATAATTTTAAAAGCACACACACACAAGAAAGAATATTTTCCTGCCTTATTATTAAGTAAAATCGAACTTCAAAGACTTCTTCAATAACACTTAAGAATTGACAATGCATTGATTGCTACTTCATTTTTGAAGTTGTAGACATGTTTTTTTTTCGAAAAGAGCCATTAATCAACTCTTCAATAAGTTTAGATAGGCTTAGAATAAATTACTGTCATTTTATTTCATAGACTTGCGTCTCTTATTCAACGAGGTTACAGTAAAAAGAACAAGTATTGAACACCATTATTTTCGCACTGATCTCTGTAAACATATCGTATTTTTTCTCAGTAACTGCATAATGTTTATTTAACAGAACCACTTTGAAGTGTCTTTATGCCTTTTCTCAAGCAAATCACTCTATGAAGCAGTATAGCTGTTGTGTTTGCTCTACTGAAAATGTAAAAATCTCTTCTTCTATCTCAGCTACCGCCGTGCCAACTATAACCTTTCCACCCACACCCCCGTGCCAACCACATCCTCTTCGTCCCCACCCCATGTGCCAACTACAACCTTTCCACTCCCACCCCCTGCCAAGCACATCCTCTTCGTCCCCATCCCATGTGCCAACTACAACCTTTCCACCTACACCCCATGTGCCAACCACAACCTCTCCATGCACATCCAATGCCAGCCACAACCTCTTCGACCCTACCTTAACAGCCCAGTACAACCCCTCCATGCCTATGCTTTGTGAAGGCAAATATTGGGAATCGTTAACATGAAACTACCATGGATGTTACCCTAATACAAGTCCAATACTGTTTAAGCCTCTCCCACCCCTCCACCGTTCTCCTATATATGCCCCACTGACCCTCAATTCCTGCTTTCTCCTACTCTCTCCACAACTCTTCTGTGTATCCCCTGCTGCCCTTCCCTGCTGCCCTCTCCCACCCCCTCCATCGCTCTCCTGAGTATCCCCTGCTGCCCTTCCCCGCTGCCCTCTCCCATCCCCTCCACGGCTCTCCTGTGTATCCATGCTGATCCTCACTCGCTGCCCGATCCCACCCACAACCGCTGTCACGTCTATCTCATGCTGCCCCTCCCCGGCTGTCCTCCCACATCCGCCCATTTCCAGTCGCTCTCCTTTATATATTCTGCTGCTCTTCCGCTGCTGTCCTCTCCCACCCTCCACCACTTTTCTATATATCTATTGCTGTCCCTCCTATGCTGCCATCTCCGACCCCATCCCCCACATCAACGCCCTGGATATCTCCTGTTGCCCTTTCCGCTGCTCTCTCTCGTAGTCTGCCACTGCCCTGTTTCTACCCTGCTGCTCACTGCCCTGTATATCCAATATCCAAAGACAGCTGATAAATTTTGTGCTGTCTTGATGGTTTCAAGGCATATTGAACACACAGCAAAAGGATGGCGATTATCTCAGTCGGTACAAATTATCCCAAGTTGCTCTGGTCGGAACCTTGCAAGTTGTAGATTATGCAACGCGTTAGATTACCAGTCACGGAATTCAAAGTTATCACCCATGTAACTACTTCCTTTTGAACAAAGACACACACAGCACATGACAGGACAAAGACACACACAGCACAGGACAGGACAAAGACACACACAGCACAGGACAGGACAAAGACACACACAGCAAAGGACAGGACAAAGACACACACAGCACAGGACAGGACAAAGACACACACAGCACATGACAGGACAAAGACACACACAGCACATGACAGGACAAAGACACACACAGCACAGGACAGGACAAAGACACACACAGCACAGGACAGGACAAAGACACACACAGCACAGGACAGGACAAAGACACACACAGCACAGGACAGGACAAAAACACACACAGCACAGGACAGGACAAAGACACACACAGCACAGGACAGGACAAAGACACACACAGCACAGGACAGGACAAAGACACACAAAGAACAGGACAGGACTAGAGACTGTGAATACAGTTGACACAGTATGTCATTGCTATGGCGACGGGCCAGTCCACGGTTACGCATGCGCATGTACTAAGTTTGGGGATATCATTAGAGAGAAAAACTGAAACATACACAGAAGTAAACATACATGAAAAGTCTTTATATTTTCTATTTTGGATGATCTATGCACTGGTCAAACCTTAATTATGCCTGTCATTATTTAGATAGTTTTCTCCCTCAAAATGAGCCTGAAATCATTTTCTGCTGATTCTCATGTATTTTATAACCAAAAACTGGTAGATAATCTTGTTATCTACCATCGAACTCGCAAGCGAATCTGTGCATGGACTTATTCGGTTCAGATGTACACACAGTGTCCTATACATCCCCTCTCATACCATTCTCACCACTGTCCTGTAGGCGAATCAGTGCATGGGCTTATTCAGCTGAAATGTATTGTGAAAGGTCAAGGTTTGTATTTGATTGACAGCTTGCAGTCTGTCCTGTTTGATTGACAGCTGTCAAATTCAACCGTCTGTATATAAGGACATGACATGTTGGTTCCGTTAGCATTCTTGGGCTCTGACTTCTTCTGTACATATCTCATCTGTTTTATTATTAAGAAAGAGTTTCAGTGAAAGCCGTTATTGACTTGCTGTCGGTCTGGACTTAAACAAGATACCCATCAACCAAAATATTAAAAGTATACACTATGTCCTCTCGCTACCTTGTCATTACCTAAAACAATTCATTATAGTCTTGCATCAGTCACCCCTTAAGATAAGAATCTACCAACACTTATCTTTTATCTTATTCTTTGGTTACACATTACAAGGTTTACAGTACTACAGTGCAATGCTACGAGGCTTGCCTACGTGAAATACAGCAGTTCACTGTCTCAAGTTACGACGGAAATAAAATGAAAATACGGAGGAATATTCATTTGTTTATAGTAGTTATGATGATATTATGTTCTATTCTATTGTTAAATAATTTCTTTAAAAAGGACATAGCTGCGGCGAAAATGAAGACAAAACATAACAAACATCGCCTGTCTTTGTGTAAGTATGCTCTTTCTTGAGTAATACATAACTACCTCATACCATTCTTCGCTACACACCAACATCACAAGGACACATCAACCAGTCCCGTTCAAAAGTCCCTTTTGTTCTTTCTTCAATAGTATAGACCTACGCCATGGCATTCCTTCCTACACACCTACGTCATAGGGACAGATCAACCAATCAGGTTCAACAATCAGTTGAAAAACAATACCATGCTCCTGTAACTTTTCAGCTCTACAGGTCAAGGATGTTTTATTAGACATTGCAAGTAATGAAACATTTGTTCCAAAACTCCAAAAGACTTAATTGTGGATTCTTATCAAAACTACGTTCAGTGCCCGTGTTCGGTGTATCTACTGCTAAAGAAAAGGCCTTGAAGGCGAAAGAGTTTTCGAAATCAAAGAACTCGAATTCTTATTTTGTAACAATTGCTCGAGTTTCAAACTTCTCTTGTTCTGAGTATGAGTTTGAGTGTCGTTATTGAAAACGAGTGCAGAATATCGACATCATCAACGTATATTCTTCAATTGCTGAAACGATCTTTAATGATACAAGAAGGACATACGAATTTCTTTTTTGTAAAATCGTGAAGGAGAATAATTTAAGACGTTACTTAAAGTAAATGAAAACCTTTCTCTGAATTTGGTTGCACATTTAATACAATCTTAATCAAACTTATAAAAGTTAGTTAAGGTCACATTTCTTGAAAACAATATATATGTAAAAAAAGGAAAAGACAATTAAACATTATTGAACATAATTAAACATAATTGAAAATAATGAAACATAATTGAAAATAATCAAATACATTTGAACACACTTGAACATAATTAAACATATTTGAACAAAATTGAACATAATTAAAATAATCGATTAAAAGCATCAAATGGCAAACAAAAGCAGTCATTAAATACAAGAGCGGGTAGTTATTAAATGCTAGAGCAGCTCTGTAATTAAATGTAAGAGAAGGACTTTCATTCAAATCAAGAGCAAGAATATGGCAGTGATTAGATGATAGAATACGGCAGCGATTAAATGCAAAAGTAACAAAGTTATTAAATGCAAGTATATGGGAATGTACTCCAGTTTATAGAAAATTTAGTTCGGACACTTGAATCTATCTGTTTAAATTAGACTTCTTAAGGATCTGAATCGGCGGCATTATATTTATGTTTGCAGGTAATTCTAAATTTGATTATAACACACCACAGACGGCAGTACCAAAAGACTGTTCTATTTATTGGCAAGAAACAAAATACAACTACACGGTTATAAATGACGTCACGGGTCCTTATGTCATCGATCGTCTGAATGCTGATGACGTCACATTATACTCTCATTTAAATCTGGAACGAATGGATATGCTTGATGACTTCATCAAAGCGTGGAGAGGTAAGTACTTCGAGTAAATAAAAGCCCATAGCATATTAGACTACAGTGACCTATTACCAGAGCCTTGAGAAAGCTGTGTCCTACTATATTCTCTAGCTTCTTTGTCCGGCCAGGAACAAAAATGGTCTTCTTTTCATTCTCTTTTTATTATTTTTTTAGATTATCCTTTTCATTTTTAAAATGCGATGACCGGCCATCAACCGCCATAACACTTGTTTCGACATTTTCCTAAAAATGTGGCTTAATTACTTTTATAAAGCTTTACATGCCATATAGAGTATCAAAAGTTGCTAGGTCGAAGCTTGTCAAGTATTTGTTGCATAAAAATGCCATTTCTGTCTTTTCTGTTCTTTTTTTTAATTTAATGACCTGGTCTGAAGATAGTAACAACTTTACTTTCCTCGCCTTAAAATGACATGTTCATTCACCTGATTTGAGCTTGAACGCATCGACGGCACCTACGCTCTCCCTCCCCCAACTCTCCCTGTATCTGGCCTCTAGGAAAGAGAGCTTGTAATGGAAACTTTCATTATTCTAGGATAGAGAGCTTGTACGGGAACTTTCATTGGTCTAGGATAGAGAGCTTGTACGGGAACTTTCATTGGTCTAGGATAGAGAGCTTGTACGGGAACTTTCATTGGTCTAGGATAGAGAGCTTGTACGGGAACTTTCATTGGTCTAGGATAGAGAGCTTGTACGGGAACTTTCATTAGTCTAGGATAGAGAGCTTGTAACGGAAACTTTCATTGGTCTTTTTATTGCCACTTTGTGCTTTGAAAATTTGCAAGTCTCGTTGTCTATAAAATCGTTATGTAAATGAGATGTGAAGTGTGCGATAAAATGACGAAAATCCTCATGAAGTATAATGTAATGCGAAAAGGCTCCTGCCAACCACTTTATGAACTGAAATAAACCGTCTTTGAATCCAAGGATTAGCATTTATATTCATCTAGTGGCATTTGTGTTCATGCCGCAATATTTGTATTTATATACAAACATTCACTCATGTATTATTATTGGATTCATGTGAGAGTATTTACACTCATTGCTAGTATTTTTACTCACTTGATTGCATTACACTCATATGTTAGCATTTGCACTCATGTAGCATCCTACCAATGTGCTAGTATTTATATTTATGTTGTAGCAGTTGTATATTTATGTAGTAACATTCGTATTCATGTACCGGCATTTGTATTCATGTTCTAGCATTTTTATTCATATACTAACATTTGTACTCATATATTTGCATCTGACTTCACGTAGTATGTGCTACAATTTGCATTCATATACTAGCACGTGCATCCATGTACTAGCATGTGTATTCATGTGTTTGAAATTTCACACGCAGGGCCAATGTCAATAGCTGTGTACTTCGCAGCAGAACATTTACAGTGCGCTAAGGATTTGCTAAAACCCAGACAGCGCGACAACATCAGATTTCATGCAGTACTTAAGCAAGGGGCGAGTATCCTTCATGTGTCATGTACATAAACAAGGCGTGAGTAGTATAACTGATGTGTTGCAGTATGTACTTATGCAAGGCATGAACATCCTTAATGCGCTATGTACTGATAGCGTGCCTACATGTAATGCGTTATGTATATAAGCATACCATGAGTATCTTTAATGCACTATGTACTGGTACATGGGGTGAGCATACTTAAAGTGTTATGTACTTAAACACGACGTGTGCATCCTTAATGCTTTTATGTACTTCGACAAGTAGTAAGAACCATTAGCATTACTCTGTAATCAAACAATCAAACAAACAGCGAGTGCCTTCGATATCGTTATGTACTTAAAAGAGTATACTTAATCTTACAATAAACCTCAAAAGAAGCAAGATTAAGAAAATGTTGCTATTTGCATTATAAAATAAGTATTATCAAATATATCAAGCTTCTTATGCATCAATATTTTTGACTCGAAAATTTTGACTCGAGAATTTTGTTGTAATTTTCTCTTACAACTCCTCCAACAATTGTTCCGCTGTTTTTATTTTTGTAGATATTTTTGTAGATCTACTATCCAGTGAATTTCCTTCGTAATGTCGCACTGAGACATTGTTCAACAAACTATATATTCACTATTGATATCGACTTTTTACCGAGTGAGAATCTCTACGAAACATTACGAGAGTTCACTGTCAGTGGAATACCAGATACGGTATACTTTTTTTACCTGTCTATTGTATAACAGTCATACTATACTCCTACTTCTAGATATTATTGATTTTGCAGTTCATTTTCCTGGAATAAGACGATTATCTAGCAGTTTAACAACTATAATGATGCTAATATTAATAATAATTATTATTATTATTTTTATTATTATTATTATTATTGTTATTGATCTTATTATTATTATTATTATTATTATTATTATTATTATTATTATTATTATTATTATTATTATTATTATTATTATTATTATTATTATTATTATTATTATTATAGAAAGAAGCGGCCATTGTACCAGCATTTGGGTTTCTGAATCCAGACCGAGAAATACCACGTGATCAAAAAGAACTTCTCGTGGCGTGGCAACAAGGGCAAGCAGAACCATTTCAGTCAGTTTAGTTTTGTTAATCTTTAAAAGTTAATCAGACTCTTTTAGTCCACAGAAAAACGGTGTTGGTGCTGTATGAGTTGTATCAATTGCTATGTCTTCTGTCTTATAATCGTTCTGCATTGCCCGGGACACCTTGTTGTCATATGTATTGCCATGTCTGTCCAAAAATAATCGCGGAGAAAGGGGAGGTAATTCTGAGGCCAGTCCCCCGTCCCTGCGGACCATTTATTTTGATAGAAAAAGCGTCATTTTCATTCAATGCTCCGCATTTTTCACAAAATGGATACTTTTTTAAATTAGCAATCCGCGTTGAGGGGTCATTTTAAAAAATCATGGGCACGTATGGTAAACATATGGGCTGCAATGTTTGTGTTTTTTTTTTTCCTGAGATTCATCAATTAGCATGTATTAACTTACTTTGAGACAAAAATACAGCAAACAACCGACGTCTTTTGTGCATTGTAAAATGGTTGTTTTTTAGTCATGACGTCAATATATTACAACCAAATTTAAACTTTTGAAAGACAAGGGTTTGTTGGTGTTTGAGAGATTATGAGAGAAGCTATTTGCTGATGAACAAGATGGTCAATAGGAATAAATCAGCCAACTGGAGTCTTGAGTTCCAATATACTTTGTACTTTGGGTCATAAATGAACATACTTTATTTTATTTCAAAAATCACCGTTTGCTGGTACTGATGTTTTTACACAAGAACGATATGAGGACCGATATTTTAATGTGGTTTTATTACAAACACTAATAAATTATAAGCGGGTGTTTTGTTTCAGTATTCGCAAATTTGCTGCTTCACACAAACCAGTCGATTATAAGAAATGGAAGAGAGTAATAAGTCCTTACGCTGTAAGAACCTGCACATTACTTTATAGAAAAGATAATTTACCTCACTACTAATTGTGCGCTAATCTAAGGACTGGGTGAGGCGGGGGTCAGAAAAAAAGGTCTAAAACTTCCAGGTGGTGAGCGAACCTTATCTAAATGTAGGATATACTGGAAGATGTGTGGGTCAAAACAAATATAGGATATACGAAAGGTGATGAGGTCAAGGCTAAATGTAAGATATATAAAAGGTGATGAGGACAAAACCAAATGTAGGATCTGTAGGGGTGAGTGGGTCAAAACCATATGTAGGATATGCAGAACATGATGAGTTCAAAACAAAATATATGATATGCAAAGGTGATTGGGTGAAACCAATCTAGGAGATGTATGGGGGAGTGGATCAAACAAATCCAGGATTAGCGACAGTGAGTTGGTTAAACGAATCTGGGATATGCATGTGGTTGAGGCAGTCAACATGAATTCTAAGACATGCGAACGGTGCTTAGTGAGAAAATACGGAGTTATTAGGCCAAAATGGAATCTAGAATATCCAGCTTGCAAAAGGAGTAAAAGTATCCTGCTTAGACAGTGATAGTGATTCATGATCAACATTTATTATTTTGCTAACATTTGTCAAGGAAGAGTAATGGGGCCTTATTGTATCGGGCGCTATTGTATCGATCCTTTGTTGTAATGTGCAATAAAACTATTTTTAAAACTAGAGATATCTGAAATCTCAGAAAGTATTTTTCTCTACATTTATCACTTAGATCAAGCCAGAGCCTTTCATGGAACCTTACGTGTTACTCCGGAGGACAGAATCGCCTCAATACGATCCTACGTTGCTACACCGATTCTTTAATAAAATAGCGTATGTTGATGTACTGAAGAAACAACGGTAAGCCGAGGTTGTGTTTATATACCCGGTACTTAGTAGTACTTGAAGTACTTAAAGTATACTGTATATATGCTTATTCCTGTGCCTGTGTAATTGTGAGTTAAAATTTAATATATTTATTTTACTGATTTTATGACATACGTGTCCAGCAATAGAGAAAGGGGTTTAATGTTTAGGCCAGATGTGCAGTGAGCCAGTTTCATTAAAAACGGTGTAATTTTTAATCAATATTCCACATTTTCCTCAAAACAGAGGACACTTCGCGTTTGGTTAAAATGGAAGGGGTTATCTTTTCAGAAAGCCATGGACTCGCATTGTAAGCACCCAGCGACTATGTTATAAAAGTGTTTTTGATGATTTTTACACAAATCCTAGTGACGTCATAGGATGACATTTGAGTGTGCAAAGAAGTAACAAGCCTGGGTGACGTCATATGTGTTTTCCTCTCGTATTAGATAGCATGATTCGATTTGTTTTCATATTAGCCTAAAGATGTTTTTTTTGCAATTTTATAGATTTAAGTTTTTGGTGCTGCCTAGCGTTTTCGTCATTCATCGCCCCCACGAAAATTTAGAAGAGGATCCCCTTACGGCTGAGGTAAAAAGGTAAATATGCTAATGACGAAATAAATTAGATGTTGTTGTTGTCCTACAACCAAACTCTAATATCGTTCACGCAACGGCCAACCTTTACGACGGTTCCCGTGGTTGACCTAAGGCCAACCTCCATGGCGATCCCCGTTGTTGTACAACAACCAACCTCCTCTACGGCGGTCCCCGTTGTTGTACAGGAACCAACCTCAACGGCGACTCGGTCAGTTGTGTGTATAAGAACTTTTTACTCAGCGACCCACTGCGATTTCCACAAAAATAATATTCTTGAAAGAGTCGAATGACTTTTTAAAAACTTATCAGCTCTTGTAAATAAAATAGATCTCTCACGAATTCAGCTGTTTTAAAACAACGAAGTGGATGTTTTCTCAAATATAAAAAACATATAGGCCCCAAATGTGGTCAATAACTTAGCTCAAACTTATGCTCAAAATAATACTAAAACTTGAGTTTCGAAATCACTTGAGCATTAACTCAAAATATGAGTTTGAGCTATACCGCATTGAGAACTTGTACGAACTTTTGTGTTGACGGAAGCTATACCACATTGAGAACTTGTACGAACTTTTGTGTTGACGGAAGCTATACCACATTGAGAACTTGTATGAACTTTTGTGTTGACGGAAGCTATACCACATTGAGAACTTGTACGAACTTTTGTGTTGACGGAAGCTATACCACATTGAGAACTTGTACGAACTTTTGTGTTGATGGAAGCTATACCGCATTGAGAACTTGTAAGAGCTTTTGTGTGGACGGATGAGACAATGTTTCTTTGTATGAGGTTAAGGAATCGAGTACTTCAGACATATTTTGTGTGAGAAACAAAATGTTCCTGAATTCTCATTGAACTTTGCTTAATTTTGAAGCAGCTGGTTGAAGATGAGCTAGACTAATACTGAGCTCACGTTTAGCTTACTGAATAAGCAAACGTAGTAATTTTCACTCTCAATGGGGGGTTTAATGTATTTAACATCACCATAAAACGCACCTATGCGACACAAAGCATCGTTCAAAAAAAGTAGAGAAGCAAAAATAAGTAATTTCTAAGAGAAAATCCGGACCAAAATTATAAACTGAAAATAAAACGATACTCGCATTTGAACTGATCCGAAAACCCTCCCTTAGGGTTGCGCACCCATCTTTCGGGGTCGCGCTACCAGTGCGACAGGCTGCGGGAGGGTTTTTTTCGGATCAGTCCTCCCGCTCGTGTGGTTCAGGCTCGTGCTACCAGTGGTACAGGCTGCGGGAGGGTTGTTCGGATCAGTCCTCCCGCTCGTGTGGTTCAGGCTCGTGCTACCAGTGCTACAGGCTGCGGGAGGGCTTTTCGGGTCTGTCCTTCCTCTCGTGTGGGTCAAACTCGAGCTACCAGTGCTTCAGACTGTGGGAGAGTTTGTTGGGCCATTCTACCCGGTTTTGTTATGTGTTATTTATGCATGTTTTTGTTTTCCAGATGTGCTGTACAAGCCTACAAGTACTTTCAAAAGCGACTGCGTAGCGAAATTTGAAATGTCGTGTTCCTCACAGCCACGGGCCACCCCTGTAATTACTACCAGGACTAATCATTGCCGAACTTGATATTGATAGACGCAAAAAAAGGTTTTGGACCATCGCCAAGAAAGCTCGAGCCAGTGACGATCGAGGATCAACGCTTACTCTCTTGGTGTTTCACGCGACAATGACGCTATGACGTTTTGGTATTTTGCTTAGAGATGGAGCAACTACCATAGCAACTGCGATTGTGACGTCACTTGCCAAAAAATGCTGACACTGCTTCTTTTATTATATTGCTTATAAATGTTCTTGTGCACACTTTTATCAATAAATGTATGAAATTAAAAGTCATATTAAGTGTTATGTTTTAATATTTTACGAATTTTCGACTGATACAATCTTCTTCAGGTACATATTTCACAAAGTTGTGACGTAGCTATGGTTATACTTCACATACTGCACACAAATGTGATAAATTTTATGTGTAAATACACATGAATCCAATGCACAGTTTTAAAGAAATTGTTGACAATTGAAATCCACATTCATCCCATGTTCCAAAACACAACCTTATTTTGCAATTAATTTTTGTTCTAACAATTTTCGTTTTGAAGTGTCTTTTCTTTCTTTCGAATCTTCCCGATTATGTTCCAGTTATTAGCATTGAAAAGAACGCATTTTTTTTCGCTTTTATTTCAGTATGCTATAGCAAGGATCGAATCTGTACCGTACGTACTCTAATAATCTTTCATCCAATCCAATGAACATTTCACGTAATGTAATTAGCCTGTATTGTAGTCTAATGAACATTTCACGTGATCTAATGAACAATTCGTGTGATCTAATGAACCTTTCACGTTATATTATGCACAGTTCACGTTATCTAATGAACATTTTGAGTAATGAACTTTTAACTCAATTTACTAACGGCAAGGTTGTCTTCGTAACAACCGATAATACAATTAAAATCATTAAGCCAACGTCACATATTAAAGGGAAATGCGGGTATCTCACCTACAATTGAAGGGGTCCATGCATAAACCTGATAACTGCAGTTATCAGCAGTGGAGAAAAACGCTTTTAAAGTTTGAAATTTTAGTAACAAACATAGGTTTTTTCCACCGCATTTTCCTAAAAAAAATGCCCACTTCTAATCGGCTTTGAGGTGTAAGACTTACATATGTGATAGAACAGAGGCCATGAAATACCGTGGTGGTAATAGTGCATTTTCCTGATAAGTGGAGTTATCAAGTTTATGCATGGACCACTTCAATTGACATTTCCTTCATACTTTCACAGATTAATGCTTTGAGAATATACATTCAAAAATTGAAAAGAAAAAGGGGGGTCATGGATGTTAGAAATAAAGACACTGAAAGGTCGCGTACTTTTACTATAGAAACCATTGAGGAAACTAAAAAATTTCAATAAAAATGCAAAATTCACACATAATCACAATTGACAATTGCCTCATTTTTTCCCTGTTTGAAGAACACATTATACGATTATACGAAATGTTTTAAGCAAATAAAAAATATATGTCACCGTATCAGTAAGAGAATTATACAATCTTTTTGACAAAATCCCATTGATTCAATGGATAAATGGTGAAAACAGTGTAGTATGATTTTAATGGACAATATATCAACACAGGCACTTCTAGGAACAAAATACCAATACAGATCATTTCAGGACACGGCCCTATTTGTCTTTGAAAAGAATTTTCGATCTAGACGGATTTAGTAGTTATTTATACTGTGTATACATGTATTCAAACTCAGCGATATTCAATGTAATGCGCGTTTCGGTCGCTAGATGGCGCAGAGATAGCCATATTTCCCTTTTTTGTTGTGTTTTACAAGTGCGCATTTTAATAAATGTCCTACTAGACACGGATAAAAATTCATTACAGTTGCTGTAGCGATTTACTGACAAAAAAAATCGATCTTAGTGCAACTGATCTGTTTTGCAAAAGGGGAAAAAAGTATTTTAAGTGAAATGGCGAATCGTTATGCTAGCATTGTGGCATTTGTTTATACTGCCCCTAAAACTGTGCACATTCATATTTCTCGCTGAATCGTGAATATTTATGAGCTGTTGATGTCATGAACGGAGCTGTTTGTATAGCATATTGAATTGTATGCGGTATGTTTATAAAATATATTTCACAGTTCTTAAATATTCTGTATAGAATGCTGTAGGGTCTTGTGCTACAAAAACCATTAAAAGCTTGTCCATGGCCCCGGAGCTACCGAAATATTTGAACTGCAAAATGTTAAGATATGAAATACAGTTTTAATATTGCACTATATGAAACATTCACGTCTTTCACATTGGGATTTCTATAAGTCTAAGGAGCAAACTTGTATTTCATAGAGAAAAGGCTTCTAATTATAACACACCATAAAATAAATAAAATAAAACCGAAGGGTATTTTTGTAAACAGCCTGAATAAAATAGATTCATTATCAAATAATTAAAACTGTAAGAAAGGCAATTGACAGTCCATTTGATTGATTATTGATTGGATTATTATCGACTATTGACGAGGAGAAAAAAAGTGAATAAAATGGAAACTGGAAGGACCAACACAAAGAAAACGTATCTGTATAGATATAAAGTGATAACCACAATCTTCTTTTTCTATGCATGGTTAAATTTAGGCGTGACTCATTGCGTATTAAGTTCAACGCTGCCGGATTTCAGAAATCGTCTCGGGATAACGAATGAAGAATTCGGACGCATGGGATTGGTCGTTACCATTTTCACAACGACAGGTGGATTTATATGCGGTATGTGGGGCGATCGATTGGATAAAAATGGCTTGTTATTTGTGGCGATAATTCAGCTTGCAACGGCCATCAGCCATGTCTTAATACCCTGGAGTGTAAATATTTATATGGCTGCTGTGTTGTTTATAATACGTGATACCTCCTACCGGAGCACCAACGCGCTGGGGAGTTCCTACGTCATCGCCATGTGGGGCAAAACCGCCAGTTTCTGGGTACATTTCCTACATGCGGGGTACCCCGTAGGGTGCGTCTTGGGGCCAATTATCTCCGGTCCTTTCCTTTCAAAACGAGGCGAGTGTGAGGTGACTAGCAAAACAAACTACGTTGGTATGACCGACGCGGATTCTCTCCAAGGAAACACGTCACATAGCAACAATGTGGATATACCGAGCCCACTTACGTCAACACGTGACGATTGCGTCATTTCCGCTGACACAATAGAATGGCCTTACGCCATTGGTTCTGCTTCGTGGATTATTTCAGCAATACTATTCTTGCTCCTCTACTTTGGCGTCATAAGACGCCCCTCTGATTTCAGACTCTACCGCGAGCCAATCAGATCGTTTCGCGAGGCGTTCAACCCCAGTACATGCTCCCCAAGGCGACCTAGTTTCGGGATAACCATGATAGCGATCTTCTTCCTCTATTATGCCTGCTTGGCGTGTATAGGAGGGATCATAACGAACACCTTCCTATTCACATACGCAGTGGAGGGACCATTCAATTTCTCAAATCAAGAAGCAGATTATTTGGACATTGCGCTTAAAGCCTCTATGCTGTTGGCACGGTTTTTAATTTTACCAATCGCCTACTTTGTACCAATACACAAGCTACTCGTGGGGGAGTTATTCTTGTTGTTTTTATGCTCCGTGCTCCTGTCCACTTTAGGAACATCAAAACCAGTATATTTATGGCTATTTTCTTGCTGCTTCAATTTCTTGCTTGCTCCGCTATGGCCAGCTGGGTTGTCATGGTTTGATCGTTACGTCACGCTTTACACCCTCATCATTGTGGCGTCGGATATATTTACAAACATCTCCGTTGCCATGACAATGTGGCTAGTTGGATACATACTGGATAGCAACAAGCAGAATCTAATGTGGACTTTGAATGCAGCGATGACGTTCGTGTTACTATTCGCTGTCTGCATTGGCCAATCAATAACCTGGTGTTATGGCGAACGGCACTTTAAGAAGACGCCATTGGCTGATGCAAATGATGACGTCGCCGCAGCACAGCCAATGAGAGGCAACGAAACCGACAGCAGTGAACATTTTGAATCGGAAGATGAAATTGAATTTTGATGTGAAAAAGAGACATAAGTGATTCGGGAGAGGGGGGTTCTATACATTACGTAGGTAGAGCGGGGGCGAAAGACGGGCCGCGGGGGGGGGGGGGTCGGCGTTAATAGGGGGGGTAAAAGACTGAAAACTGGTGACGTCGAAAGTTATTGGGGATGCGAGAGGGCGGGCACAAACAACCAGTGGCCGTATTCACGAACATCCAAGTTTATTTACTTAGATATTAAACTTAGATCTCAAGATTAAACTTACTTCAGTTTACTTACTTACATCATATTCACAGAAGTAAACTTACGTAAGTTTAGCAACTTACATTCTAAGTTCAATATTGCAAAATTTTCATAAATAGAGTACGACTAATCGTAATCGCATAAACGGGCTGTCAATATAAATATCGGAGGCCGATGAAAACTTTTAGATGTTTCGGGACGGCAAAGCTTCTTCTTGTTTCCGACTCCAAATTTTCGAGATTTTCCACCAAAAAATGAATACTATCTCTGGAAAATCTATATCGAATTAAGAGTTCATCGTCACTGTAAACCTCAAACGGATTACTCCTATCTCGAAACACTCTTTCCCCTTAAAAGCCTTTTCATATTCTCCTGTTAATCTCAATAAAATCAAGGTAAACAAAACACTCTGGCTATTTAAATATAGCGTTGGGTTGAACTTAGAAATCTAAGTGTGGTCCGAAGTAAACTTAGAATTTTGAACTTATACTTGCGTGCAGGATCGATCTTGAGACGTTAGAACGCACAGAATCCTATGGCCAATATTTACGTAGCAAAGCATATTTTCTTGAATTTGACCAAAAAAACTCTTCCCTATTCTTCAATTTGGAAAAACAAAATTACGAACAAAAGAAGATTACTAGACTCGTAGGAATGAATGACGAAGAGATAATAACCCCTAACGCTATTCTCTCCGAAACTGCGCGCTTTTACGAAAGACTGTTTGATAAAGATCCAAAAGTATCAAATATACTTTACAACGACTTTTTAAAAATTGATTCTATTCCACAAATTAACTATGAAGATAAAGTAATGCTTAACAAGGATCTCACCAAAGAAGAACTTCATGAATCAGTAAAATTAATGGATATAAATAAAACTCCCGGCACTGACGGTCTCACAAAAGAATTTTATCTTTTCTTTTGGAACGAGATTTCAGATTATCTTCTCCATTCTTACAAATTTTTCTTTCATTGTGGAAATCTTAGCTGTGAACAAAAGCGTGGTATCATTAGACTGATTCCTAAAAAAAGGCAAAGACCTTACTGAACTTAAAAATTGGAGACCGATTACTCTGTTAAATACCGATACCAAAATACTGACAAACTGTCTTGCAAAAAGATTTCAAATAGTATTGTCAAAAATAATAGCAACTGATCAGAACGGTTTTATTGAAAACAGATTTATTGGTTATAATATTCGTACTTCAATTGATTGCATAGATTACTTAAATCGTAAGAACAAAGAAGGAATCTTAGCATTTATAGACTTTGAAAAGGCATTTGATAAGCTTGATTGGAATTTTATTGATAAGTGTCTTGAAGCTTTTAATTTCGGAGCAAATATCCGGGAGCGGATTAAAGTAGTTTACACTGACATTGAAAGTTGTACAATAAACAATGTGAACAGCAGTAAATATTTTAAAGTAAGAAATGGCGTACGCCAAGGAGATAGTTTATCGGCATTACTTTTTATTATTGCAGTAGAAATACTGGCTATAGCAATAAGAGCAAACAAACACATAACGGGAATAAAACATGATGACTTTGAAACAAAAATAAGCCTCCTTGCGGATGATACCACATTAATAGTATCTGATATAATATCATTGAGAAGCGCTTTAAATGTCTTAACTTTATTTTATTTTACTTCAGGACTCAAAATTAATTATGAGAAATCTGAAATATTACAAATAGGTAGGCTTAAGATACACTTTCATAAATGGAAACCCTTTCGTTTAAAATGGACAAAAGGTGATGTGAAATCTCTGGGAATACGATACTTCAACGATGTGGACCCCATATATAATATCAATCTTAAAGACAAAATCAACGATTTTAAAGGGACTTTACAACGTTGGAAATATTTTCACGTGACTTTAGCAGAAAAATTACCATAATAAAAAACTTAGCCTTACCAAAAATTATATATGCAACTAACTCTTTATACACCACCTTGGTTTACTGAAGAAATACAACATCTCATAGAAAACTTTATATGGAGCGGCAAACCTCCCAGAATACAAAGACTAGTCCTTATTCAAGACTATAAAGACGGTGGCTTAAGGCATTTAGATTATTTTTCCTTCTTGAAGGCACAAAAAATTATGTGGATAAAAAGACTATTCAATCCCACGAAATCTTTCAGTATTGAGTTTATTTGAGAGTACTTGCCAGACTCTCTAAAATTTTTCTGAAATTCTCTCTCTTTCTCTGAACACCAAAAAAACTACACCTCGAAATGCCCAATTTTTATAAAGAAGTTTTTCACTATTGGTTTAGTTAAAAAATCTGAGCCGGTCACAGCTGTGGACATAGTAAATCAATGCTTATGGTACAACAAGTATATCCAAATAGGAGATTCACCGGTATTTTTTTAAAGAATTATTTACCAAGAAAATATTGCATATTTCGGATATAATGAATAAGGATGGGTCAATTATGTTACCGCTAGAAATAAAAAAGAAATTTGATTGTAAAATAAATATCTTAAATCTATTCAGCCTGGTGGCAGCAATTCCGCAAAAATGGAAACGTGTACTGGCACTAGATTCAACAATTGTAAGTAGTAAAAAAGATGTTGACATTACGTTTACATCTAAATTTTATAACTCAGTGATATCCAAAATATGCTCAAAATGAATATATTGGAATCTAGTTAGACTTCAGAAAGCTACACCAAGCTGTATAGAAAGGTGGAAAAATGAAAATATATATATGACTGATTGTGAATTTAAGGAAATCTTTGGTAAGACGAAATATTTGACAAGAAATGTTCGAGACAGTATGTTAAACTATAAAATTATGCATAAAAACTATGCATCAAATTATATAGTCGCAAAATTTGACCCGACGGTCGCATCAAATTGTCAGAATTGTAAAGTGAAGAATATCATGCATATGTTTATCCTCTGTTCAAATTTAACTTTATTCTGGAAATTATTAGAAAACTTTATAAATAATAACATTATGATAGAAGCCAGTATCGCTCTGTCGAACAGAATGAAACTATTGGGAATTATTCGAAGCGATAACTTAGGGGAGAGGAGTTATATGGTTGATTTCATTCTTCTGCAAGCAAGATTATTTATTCATCGTTGCAAACTTAACAGTAGAGAAATGTACTTTATTGAATACCTTAAATTTCTACAACCTAAAGTATATTTTGAACGAATTTTAAACAAAACAAACATATCTATATGCCAAGCTCTAGAAAAAATTGACCAGTTTTTATAATTGATTTTATTTTCTTCCTTCTCCGCCTTTCTTTTTCTGTCGTCAACCTCTGCTAATTTACTATTTTTGTATAATGTTCATTCTTATTGTCAACCGCTAAATTGAAACTTGAGTTCAATTGATTAGAAAGTACTTGACCAGAGTATAAAAAAGCACTTGTTCTCCTTAATAGCATTAAAAAAAAATTGTCACTATGTTTGCGTTGCTATAACTTGTTCTGTATGAGTTTTAAAATATATACTGGAATGAAGTGATAATAAAAAATAAAAAAAATACTTATACTTGCGTGCAAGTTTAAACTTACATTTTGTGAATACCGCTAAGTTTAACCAACGCGAATCTAAGTTTACTCTTACATTTTTGCACTTAGATTGTCTCTAAGTTTAAACTTACACTTTCGTGAATACGACCACAGATTTTTTGCGTACGTCCTTCATAAATGGTCCGCAAAAAGCTAATTCGAAATTTATTTAGAAAGGGTGGCTGCCGGGAAAGGGAAGAGGAAGCAGGGGGGGGGGGGGGGGGGGGAGGGGGTTGCAAGGGATTGGGGTTTCTCTACATTTACCGCTCCTTGAAGATCTTCTGATTAATAAACTGGCGCTTTAAACATAAACATATTGTGGTGTGTAAAAAGGACTTTGAAACACATTATTTTACACATTATTTGAAGACTAAAATAAAAAAAGAAAAGATTAATATATTAGATTTTATTTTTGCATCTCCCTAAAATAGCTATAATTCTTCTGTCAACCGAAGATAATGACTGACAGTCAATGTTTGTTTACCACTGTTTTATATAGCATTATTAGCTAATCCACATTTGCAATCTGTCCCCAACCAAAACATGCCGTATTCAATGTCACTATTTCGCATTCCAAACGCACGTCATATATTTGCACACCACAATTTTGTTAGAGCACAAAGATCATCAAGCTGATTCTGAACACTTAAGCAAATTCTTAAGAAAAACAAATACAATGTCTTTCATTGTGAAAAAAACAAAAAATTCTTATGTAAATTCAACTAAAGCGATCTCTGTACATGTATGTATAAATATATATTATATATCAAGATGTTTCTAAATTTATAAACTACCAAACAACAACAAAAGCCTCAAACTTAACAATATAAACAGTTCAAAAGAAGTTTTAAAAAATCTAAACCAAAAAAAAAAAAAAAAAAAAAAAAAGAAAAACGCTGATATATAGAACTTTCAGTTTGCAATTAAGGCAATATCTCACATCTGTCCCCTCTGACAAAAACGAAGTAAAGGAAAACATATCCTTCTGATCTCACAATTGTGGTGTGTAAAATGTAGCAATGTACTTTGATTAAAAAAAAAAAAAAAAAAAATGCATGAGGGGACCGACTGAGGATATTGCCACAATGAATAAGCTAGAATTCGACACTACCTCTTGTGACGTCATTTGAGAAGTTGTGGCCACACAGCTACACTTTTGTGACCAATGCAAGGTAGTCTTATTTTGATATTTACAAACAAGCAAAAACTTCACTGGAATACAAAAATCATCTGACTGCGTACCGATTATTTACAAATTTACGAAGGGGGGGGGGGGGGGGGTAATAGTGGTGGGCGATATATCGCTGCCCGACGATATCAAAATAAGATGAATTTTACACGTTAATATCGCATGTCAATCTTTTTTCTCTAAAACCAAAACTTTTACCACACATTTCAGTAGACAATGGTTATATTCTGATGAAGAAAGTTTGGAAAAATTGAAACGTTTGGGAAATTTGTAAAATGTTTAGATTTGGTTCATATCGCTGTGTGTGTGTGTGTGTGTGTGTGTGTGTGTGTGTGTGTGTGTGTGTGTGTGTGTGTGTGTGTGTGTGTGTGTGTGTGTGTGAGAGAGAGAGAGAGAAGACAGAGAGATTGAGAGAGAGAGAGAGAGAGAGAGAGAGAGAGAGAGAGAGAGAGAGAGAGAGAGAGAGAGAGAGAGAGAGAGAGAGAGAGTAGGCGAGAAAGAGGGAGGTGGAGAGAGAGAGAAAAAAACTGGTCGTTTATTGGTTTCCTGAAAATCAAGTGACATCTTTGTTTTTCATTTTCCTACTTCGGCGACCAGAAAGAACACCTTAGCCATTCAGTATATTATCAGAAATCGATCAATATTAATTTATTAACTAGAGCGGCCAGTGCACATCAAACATACCAGTACAGGTTCACATCAAACCCTTTCAATCGACACCTAATTAGTTTCTTTCTTTTTTTTCAAAAAAAAAAACGAAACAAAAAGAAATGATTCCCCCATTTAACCAACAATGCTCCAATATCTATTTTCCTTTTTTCTTTTCACTGAAATAAATGATTTATTTCTGCAAACATAATCATAATTCATTGTCTGTTAAAAATTTAAAAATAAATAAAACTTGAGCGACCAGTGCTCACCAACAACAGTGTACCCGAACATGACAAACACTTTCATTAATAAGCTGTTGCCGTTTTGTTTTTGTCAATCTGGAAGGTGGTCGCTAAATCACCAATTCCTTGTCTTTGCACATTCCTATCGGCCAAAATGCACTAGAAGGGCATTCTTCATTCAGATAACTTCCTCAGTGGTAGGGGTCGGGCAGAGGGGGTCGTTCTACTCGCGAAAAAAAAACAGAATCTTTCGGACCTGCCAACCAACAATCCCGTCAAGTTTACCCTTCCTCCGATGTTTAGCGGATGACAGATGTCGCACACAAGATTTTTAAGCAATGACGTCATACTCTTTACCTAATAACGTAACATGTGTCAAAAGTTCACAGTACCGTCCGACCTAACCAAGAAATAAAGAGATCAAATTTGAAGCCGATCCAACTTTTCGTTTTCGACATATTTTGCACATATTTTGTTCACAACAGACCGACGCACACACACACACACACACACACACACAGAACGTCGAAACACTATATGCCTCCCCTTGGTTGGGGAGACATAATAATCCGAAATTATTTTCTCTAAGAAAACCCCGCTATTTTCTGCTGTCATATATATTTTAAAGATATGGGCCGTTACTTTTTTTGTGTCTTTCCAACTTGTACTATTTTTTCCCGAATATCATTTCCTCATCAATGGACAATTTTACACACCTTTTTTATGTAACATTTGCAAACAGAACAAAAAAAAAATTGTCGAATAAAATACATTTCAAAGTGCAAGTTCAGAAAAAAGTGTACTGCAGTAGATATATGATGACGTCATTCAATAGACCTGACATCACACGATCAGTGGACTGTGAACACTTGTAAACACTTAGTGTTTTTATTCAGGTGAGAAAAATAACACTTGCACCAGTTTCGCCCTCCCAAAGAAGTCTGGCAAAAAAAAAAAAAAAAAAAAAAAAAACATGCTATCTTAAAAATATTCCTTATGTGCTTCGACAGATCTTATGAATTAAAATAACAATAACAAAAGAATTATTTAGGCTACTTATTGAAAGTCTAAATTACAGATCTAAATTTCTCAACAATTCAATGATGATTAAATAAATAAATAACAGAACTGCTTCATTCAAACTACGGGTTCTTACTTTTGGACATTTTACACACCATAATTTCTCATTTTCGGCTGGGATATGCAGTCCATAAATAGTTCCCTATCCAGAATCATTCAAGCAAAAAAGGTTTGTAAATTATGAAAACTTAGAGAGCCACACACAAAAAAAAAAAATAATACACAAATTCACAAAAAATGTTACTGTGAAAGGATCATGTACAAAAACATTAAACAGAAGACACGCTGATACCCTGTGGAAAAAATGTAAAGCTTCTTTTGAAACTAAATGGAAAACCGAACGGATCAATGAACAACCCCGCCTTCTCTCAAACAATTTCGACACAATAAACCACTTAATCAATAACAAATCGGTTATGCAAGTAATTATAATCACGGGCGTATCCTCCATAAAACATCCCCACCCCCGTCCCCATCGAAAAAAAAAATAAATAAAAAATCGCGACTGATTAAAAATCTGAAGTTAAAACTAATGTCTTTCTTTGCCGAATTTGCTTAAATACATTTCTTTTATTTTTTTTTCTTAAATACAGTTTTCACGTTTATTCTATGTTGATGATCTCAGTCACTTTTTATCTTCAGCTTACACTAATTAATCTCTCACCAATGGCATTAATATATCTGCATATTATGGTGTGTTAAATCTCTTTTATGTCGTAATATGTTTCAATAGTAAATTCGTCACATTTTACACACCACAATAATTCATATCTTGATAATCAGACATAGTTTTGAACCCGTCCCAATTTTAAAGTAAAACGATACTAATCTTAAATTAAATAGTGAACTTAGTGGCTGCGCAAAAATAAAATATTTTACACACCACAATCTGGACCTGGCCAAAACAGCCCATAATTTTTTCTTAATTGAAAATTTCTGTTTTCACGACACATCTACAGTGCAACCACTATCGAAATCAGCAAAAATATTTATTAATCACTATTATTATTACTTCTTATTAATTGTGTCAAATCTTAAGTTTTTACAAGGTAAAAGAAACCAACGTTGGGATCTTTTTAACGTCGTGGCTGTAAAATGTTTCGGACTATTTATAATGGATTAGCATTTTTTATACACTTTGTTAAATAATAAATTTTCGCTCTGTGTGGCTTAGAAGGCATTTTTATTTATTTATTACTATTATTATTTTAATTTATTCCATAAGAACTTCAGGCCTAAAGCAACGTTGTTAGAACTGTGTTTTTCTACATATTATTATTATTATTATTATTATTATTTATTATTATTATTATTACTATTATTATTATTATTGCGGTGTGGTTTGGCGAGAATATGATGAAAATTCTTGTTTTTTTCCCCTCCATTTCTGGTGTAACAATTTTTCAGAATTATGGAGATTATATGTAAATATATATTATATATTATATATATATTATATATTATATATATATTATATATTATATTATATTATGTATATATATTAGTTGTTATCACTTTGAGGCTTTGTGAGAAATGAGGTCATGGAACTGCTGGGGGAGAGGGATAGGGGGCGGCGGCGTGACGTCATGGCTCTAACACCTCCATCCGTGCACCCTTTCGAGTGATTTTGACACTGCCCGGGGGTATGTCCACCACCCCTGGCTTGAAGGAAATCTCCACTTGGCGTCCGTTTAGATTTGCCACAATTCTGAGAAAAAAAAGAAGAAAAAATGTCCAAGGACATTGCACCCAGCCCTATGCACTGACTCTATTAGAATGGCAGTAGTAAATTCGTACATTTTCAAAACTTTTCGAGAAGTGACCAATACGGCGGCAGCGGTTCTAATTTGAATCGTATACTGTAAAGCAGCAACAACGTACTGAATTGGGGGGGGGGGGGGGAAGGGGAGACGGCGACTTTTTTTGGGAGGGGGGGGGGGGGTAGATTATTCCTTGGGAAAGAGAGGCTAGAGAGCTGGATTAAGTAGTGATATGCACGGTACTAGATGTCTTAAGGGCGTGGGGTACATGGAGTTAACCGGAGTTGGTCCTTGAGAAGGGGAGGGAGGAGGGGGGGGGGGGGCTTGACTCACCGGTTGGTGATATGCACGGCCGGGGAGGGAGGAGCGGGAGGAGGGGGAGGGAGGAGGGGGGGGCTTGACTCACCGGTTGGTGATATGCACGGCCGGGGTGGGAGGAGCGGGAGGAGGGGGAGGGAGGAGGGGGGGGCTTGACTCACCGGGTGGTGATATGCACGGCCGGGGAGGGAGGAGCGGGAGGAGGGGGAGGGAGGAGGGGGGGCTTGACTCACCGGGTGGTGATATGCACGGCCGGGGAGGGAGGAGCGGGAGGAGGGGGAGGGAGGAGGGGGGGGCTTGACTCACCGGGTGGTGATATGCACGGCCGGGGAGGGAGGAGCGGGAGGAGGGGGAGGGAGGAGGGGGGGCTTGACTCACCGGGTGGTGATATGCACGGCCGGGGAGGGAGGAGCGGGAGGAGGGGGAGGGAGGAGGGGGGGGCTTGACTCACCGGGTGGTGATATGCACGGCCGGGGAGGGAGGAGCGGGAGGAGGGGGAGGGAGGAGGGGGGGCTTGACTCACCGGGTGGTGATATGCACGGCCGGGGAGGGAGGAGCGGGAGGAGGGGGAGGGAGGAGGGGGGGGCTTGACTCACCGGGTGGTGATATGCACGGCCGGGGAGGGAGGAGCGGGAGGAGGGGGAGGGAGGAGGGGGGGGGCTTGACTCACCGGGTGGTGATATGCACGGCCGGGGAGGGAGGAGCGGGAGCAGGGGGAGGGAGGAGGGGGGGCTTGACTCACTGCGTGGTGATATGCACGGCCGGGGACGGGAGGAGGGGGGGCATGAAGGGGGGAGGGAGGAGGGGGCTCTTGATTCACTGCGTGGTGATATGCACGCCGCACGCCGGGGGAGGGAGGAGGTGAGGCTTGACTCGCTGCGTGGTGATATGAACGGCCGGGGACGGGAGGAGGGGGGGGGGGGCAGGAGGGGGGAGGGAGGAGGGGGCTCTTGACTCACTGCGTGGTGATATGCACGCCGTACGCCGGGGGAGGGAGGAGGTGAGGCTTGACTCACTGCGTGCTGATATGCACGGCCGGGGGAGGGAGGAGGGGGAGGGGGGAGCTTGACTCACTGCGTGGTTATATGCACGGCCGGGGAGGGAGGGGGGAGGGGAGAGCTTGACTCATTGCGTGGTAATATGCACGGCGGGGGAGGGGGGAGGGGGGAGCTTGACTCACTGCGTGGTAATATGCACGGCGGGGGAGGGGGGAGGGGGGAGCTTGACTCACTGCGTGGTGATATGCACGGCCGGGGGAGGGAGGAGGGGGAGGGGCAGGAGGGGGGAGGGAGGAGGGGGCTCTTGACTCACTGCGTGGTGATATGCACGGCTGGGGACGTGCCCAGCTGGTTCTGGTACAGCAGGAAGAGTTTAGTGACAGGGAGGGGGGAGGGGGAGGAGGGAGGGGGGAGGGGAGGGGGGAACGGAGGGCTTGACTCACTGCGTGTGATATGCACGGCCGGGGAGGGGGGAGGGGGAGGGGGGGCTTGACTCACTGCGTGGTGATATGCACGGCCGGGGGAGGGGGGAGGGGGAGGGGAGAGGGGAGGGGGAGGGAGGGGGGAGGTCGGGGGGCTTGACTCACTGCGTGGTGATATGCACGGCCGGGGAGGGGGAGGGGGAGGGGGGGCTTGACTCACTGCGTGGTGATATGCACGGCGGGGGACGTGCCCAGCTGGTTCTGGTACAGCAGGAAAAGTTTTGTGACGATCTCGAGCACGTGATCTGAGATAAGCAAGAAATCGCCTTTCTTTGTCAACACATCACCATTGTCATCCTAAAAACACGCAACAGTTTCTATTTATATATTAGTTTTTGCACAATATTTTATTCTATAATCTTATTTTTTTATTATTATTACTTTTATTATTATTATTTTAATTATTATTATTATTACTATTATTATTGTTATTATTATTACTACTACTACTATTATTATTATTATTGCTATTATCATTATTATTATTACTATTATTACTATTACTATTATTATTATTATTATTATTATTACTGCTTTATTACTGTTTTATTATTGTTATTATTATTATTATTATTATTATTATTTAAACGGTGTTCACACAATCAGTTTCAAAACTAGATTCTGGTTAAAAAAAAATCGAAATTTAAGAACTTTAATTTCACAACGAAAACATTTTACACGCAATAATTTGGCAAAGAATTTCTTTCTTTTCTTTATTATTATTATTATTATTATTATTGCTTTATTACTGTTTTATTATTATTATTATTATTATTATTATTATTATTATTTAAATTTACTTCATACAATCAGTTTCAAAACTAGATTCTGGTTAAAAAAAAATCGAAATTTAAGAACTTTAATTTCACAACGAAAACATTTTACACGCAATAATCTGGTAAAGAATTTCTTTCTTTTCTTTTATTATTATATTATTATTATTATTTAACGGTCGTATAATCAGGGGTACACATAAGGACTTTTTTTACCCTCGCCAATTTGGCGAAGGACGTTCATTTCACCTTCGCCAAATGGATTTCAACTTCGCCATGGCGAAATGCGAAGGTCTTATGTGCATCCCTGGTACCATATTTAAAACCTTGTTAAGAAAACAAATTTACAAGTGGAAAAAATTGGAAGGGACTAACCTTCCGCAGATGAAATGCGGCCAGTGTGTCGTGGAACGGACTGAGCGAGATACTCTCTACCGTCTGTACTGGTATGCGGTACTTGATACTTAAAGTCCTCTGGTCCAGCAACAGCATGGCATTGGAGCTCAACACTAGTAGCTGTGATATTGCCTAAAGAAAAAGGAGAATATTATACAAACAAATAAATATAATATATATATATATATATATATATATATATATATATATATATATATATATTATACAAACAAATAAATATTATATATATATATATATATATATATATATATATATATATATATATATATATATATATATATATATATTATACAAACAAATAAATATTATATATATATATATATATATATAATATATATATATATATATATTAATTATTATTATTATTATTATTATCATTATTATACTAGGGAGTGTGATATTGCCTAAACAAATAAAAGAAAATGTACAAACAAACAATATATATACTGCTGTTTTAATGATCGCCCTCCTCCCTCAACCCCTTCCCCTCTCCCACCCCCCCCCCCACCCCCTTCCCCGCATATCTCCCCACGCCTTCGTTTCATCGACGTTTGTTTTTTTGTTTTTTTTTAATAAAAGAATACTAAACAAAGGAGAAGGGATGTTTTCCGCCGACCTTTCCGTTTTTCCGGTGATCTTGTTGACGATATCCGCAAAGACCAGCTGCTGGTCATTCGTCTCACACGCAATCTTCCGCCATTTTTGATTCTGACGCAAGCTGACGTAATCACCTCTGAATGGGATGACTCACACTGCAAAACCCCCAAGAACATTAATATTATCATTTTAGAATACAACAGATTTTGAAAGCAGGGTGAAGAATTTGTTAAAATTATATTTATATGTTTTTATGTGTATGTTGTTTGTTTTGTTGTTGTTGTTGTTGTTGTTGTTGTTGTTGTTGTTGTTGTGTTGTTGTGTTGTTGTTGTTGTTGAAGTTGTTAATGTTGCTGTCTATCCCTTTTTCTGTGTGAGGAATTGTCTTCAAATTCAAAATTTTTGGGGAAAAACTTCGACATCATCTTCGCCCCCTCCGTTAATCCCGCCTTTTGAGAAATTCTAGACTGACCCCCTCAGACACTACCCCTCCCATCCCCATCCCACCCGATCCCTCGCCCCCACCCCCACCCGATCGCTCCCACCTCTCCCCCGATCCCTCGCCTCCTACCTCCCCCCCTCCGCCAACCGCCCCCGATCCCTCGCCTCCTACCCCCACCCCCACCCGCCTGCTATCCCTCGCCTCCCCCACCCCATCTCCCCCACCCCCTCCGATCTGTGCCGCCCCCCTCTCATTCGCCTCCAATCCTTCGCCTCCCCCACCCCCTCTCCCGCACCCTCCCCTCACCTTTGTGGGTAGCAATCCTTGCGCGTCTTGAAAATGTCACTCGCGGCCACTTTCTCGCGCATGATGTTCCGCGTCGCCTTGTCGCACTTGTTTCTATAAATAGCACACTGTGAACAAAGAAGGCACACTGTGAACAAAGAGAGCACACTGTGAACAAAGAGAGCACACTGTGAACAAAGAGAGCACACTGTGAACACAAAGAGGGCATAATGTGAACAAAAAGAGCATACTGTGAACACAAAGAGGGCACAATGTGAACACAGAGAGCACATGATGAACGGGGAGCACACTGTGAACACGAAGAGGGCACACTGTGAACAAAGAGAGCATACTGTGAACACAAAGACGGCACAATGTGAACACAGAGAGCACATGATGAACGGGGAGCACACTGTGAACACGAAGAGGGCACTGTGCAAACAAAGAGCACACTGTGAACACAAACAGCGCACAGTGCAAACACAGAGCAGACACACAGCACATTGGAACAGACATGTAGAGCAGAACGAGAGCACATAATGAACGGTAGCACATTGTGAACAGAAGGGAAAACAAGCCTGAGCAGTAAGGTCAATCATTGTGAATATCAAAATGCTAAAGTGGACAAGATAAAATTTTAAACAACTCTACACCTAATTTCTCTTCCCTCACCCCCCCCCCCCCCCCCGCCTATCCGACCCCCATGCTCTCACCAACCATATTCCCTCGCCCCCACCACCAACCCCACCCCTTCGAAAGAAGTTACTGTAATAACAATATAACGTGTAACAAAAGTGTAAATTTTGATCCCTCCGCCCCCCCCCCTCCCTAAAAACTTCTTAAATTTAAATCCCAAATCTCCCTTCCCCTCTTCCCGCCGCTCTCTCCCCCCCTCCTACCCCCCCCCACCCCCCCCCCCCCCCCCGCTCAAAAAGCCCTCCTCTAAATTAAATGAGGTTTTCAGACTCACCCTGTTTTTGTGGAAGAGCCCGCGGAGAATATTCGACGTGTTCCGGTGGAGAACGGAACATTCCGGCCAGCTCCGGTCGGTGGGCGAATCCGACGGCAGGCTCGTCGCCAGACGCGTCAGGAACCGGCATCGCTGTCGCCAAAAAGACATATAAAAATAATGATAGTTAGTTAGTTATATGATATGTTTAACGACACGACCGACCCTTAGTGGGTTACGTTGTGTCAAAACATGTCAGTAATCAATAATAATAATAATAATAATAATAATAATAATAATAATAATATTTAAAAAAACACTTTTCCAACAACGTTACTTTAGCCCTGAAGTTTTGGTGTAATAAATTTAAAAAAAAAACTGATATTGATTCTATATTATTAAAAATGTGTATGAATTCTCAAGCAGATCGGAGACATTTTATAAAAATACTTAACAGTGTTTTGGGAGAATTTTACACTCGTTTGCACTTTTAACCTTTTGATTTTTACAATCCTTTTCAAAT
>OX457031.1:1865037-1897526 GCA_949752745.1 Protula sp. h YS-2021 | reverse complement strand
TTCCCGGACATACAGCATTTTACAATTTCCATTCCACCGGCGCAAGTCGTTCTTTGTTTTGTTTTTTTGTTTCTTTTTTTTTTTTTTTTTTTGTTTTTTTTTTTTTGTTTTTTTTTTTTTTTTTCAAGCACTTTCAGGTACCAAGAAAACACCTACACTTTTTTTTTGCAAGATATATTTAACTCTTAACTGACACAGCCAGTGCAAAACATAAACCGCTTGAAGTGAATATAATATATATATATATATATGTCAGACCGTAGGCATTCGGTTACCAGTGGCGTTCGAACACTGCTGACCGTAGAATTTTATTTACATTATTTATAAGAGAAACTGAATACCATACCAATGCATAAACACATGCCTTGAATTATACTTCAAAAAGAGAAGGCTTATCTCTAAGCCCGCCACTTTCTTTTCTTTTTTTCTTTTTTTTTTTGGGCCCCCAAAATGTTTTCCGACTATACATACACCCACATATTGCGCAGGGTTAGTATGGAACCTTTCCAGAATTTCCGCCACTTTGTTCCAGCACTGTACTACGTCCTTCTCCGCACCGAACAATGCCTTCAGGGGTCACTGGACGACGTCCTTTTCCGTACCGGAATAATACCCTCAGGGGTAACTGGATGACGTCCTTTTCCGTACCGGAATAATACCCTCAGGGGTCACTGGATGACGTCCTTTTCCGAACCGGATAATACCCTCAGGGGTCACTGGATGACGTCCTTTTCCGTACCGGATAATACCCTCAGGGGGTCACTGGACGACGTCCTTTTCCGCACCGGAACAATGTCCTCAGGGGTCACTGGATGACGTCTTTTCCGTACCGGAATAATGCCTTCAGGGGTCACTGGATGACGTCCTTTTCCGTACCGGATAATACCCCCAGGGGTCACTGCATGACGTCTTTCTCCGCACCGGAACAAGGTCCTCAGGGGTCACTGGATGGCGTCCTTTTCCGTACCGGAATAATGCCTTCAGGAGTCACTGGATGACGTCCTTTTCCCGTACCGGATAATACCCCCAGGGGGTCACTGCATGACGTCCTTCTCCGCACCGGAACAATGCCCTAAGGGTCACTGGATGACGTCCTTTTCCGCAGTGGAACAATGCCCTCGGGGCTTAACCAATGAAGTCCTTACATACATAAAACGATGGGGTAGGAGGGACAGAGTGATTCACGGGCTATCCTTACGCCAATAATATAAACCTTCAACTGTGACGTCACAAATTTTATACACACAAGGAGGGGGGAGGGGTCAAAAAAGTGCGAAAGTTATGCACGCGTACTTGATGGATGGCTAAAAAGTACGAAAGGGAAAAATAAAAAAACCCAATAAATTTTAATATCTAAGAAACTGGTCTTAAACGCCTTAGCTTTACCTCATTTCCTGGGAAGATTGCGAACACACGTCGTTGTTATAAAACAGCTGACCTCTGGACAGATCTATCTGCTGTGTATAACCACAAAGCGGATGGATTTTAAAAAGTAGTGCGCCGTCTTTTAATGAGTGCTATTCCCATGTAAACAACCTGGCCTTATGAGAGTTAGATAAAACTGAAACACTTAAACTGTATTTTCACTTGTATGCGAAAAGATCGACAACATGGCGCACCCTCCACCACCCCACCCCCTTCGCCCAACCACCCACCCACCCACCACCACTCATAGCTGTGAAACAGGGTTATTAAAAATTAAGCTCGGAGCCATCCACTGAAAGAACTTTTATGTACACTAAACGCCCCTTTAAAAACAAAAAAGAAACAACAACTCTCACCCCCCCCCCCCCCTCTCCCCCACTACTCGTAGCTATGTAACAGACTTACTTCAAATCGCTTCGAGGCGACCTACTGAAAGAACCTTCTTTTACACTAAACACCTAAACAAAATGATAAATAAACACCCCCTCTCCACCCCCCCCCCCCCCAATCGCCGCCGGTGACAAGCATATTTAACAGATGACCTTGCTTGTAATATCAAACCACACGACATAAGCACAACACGAGGATGAATTTACTCGCCATACATGTATTGCTGTCGGCATCCTCGTGATCAATTGAATATCTCAAACCCACTTCATCAACAATACGTAAAAACTTTAAAATCGATAAAACCTTTGTAAAAGCTACAGCCGTACATAATGCCAGTGACGCAATTATTTTTTTTTTTAACTTTTTTTTAATTTATATAAGAATTGACCGCAGAGCATCATTATACCAAGTAAGGCTGACCTGCTTTACAAACGAAAATCTACATTAAAACATTTATAAGCTAGCCACTTTGTTATTAATCATCAATATTTGCTCCATTTTGAGGCAAACAGAAGCACCCCCCCCCCCCACCTTCAAAAAAAAAAAAAAGTGAAGCCAAAATAATGTTTGCGTGTTGTCGGCAATTTCGTCTCGTTTCACTTGCAATGACTTTTTCTTTCTCTTTAAAAGTCAATTTCACGTACTTGACATTTTGGCCGGCAGCACATGAAGGTCTGAAACCTATATCAGGGTTCATAGCGAAAACCAGACGTCAAATTCCAGGATTTTCAAGGATATTTGCAGGTGAAATTCCAGGATTTTAAAGGATTTTTCCAAGAAACATTTTAAATTTAAGACTTTCGTTTATTTGTACTTCTAAACCAAAAAATTCGATTATCTATGTGTACATTATATTTTTAGATCATACACACAGGAAAAATAGGTACATGTATACTTCATAAATTAGAAAAAAAATTAATTACAAATTCCGAATTCCATGATTTTCAAGGATTTCTTGTCAGATTCCAGGATTTTCCAGGATTTCAAGGATCGCTATAAACCTTGTCTATACAGATGGCAATAAAGGCCCTTTCTATGCCAATCCACACTTTTGCGTCACTCCACACTTGTGCCTCACTCCACACTTGTACGTCACTCCACACTAGTACATCACTCCACACTTGTACGTCAATTCACACTTGTGCGTCACTCCACACTCGTACGTCACTCCACACTTATACGTCACTCCACACTTGTGCGTCACTCCACACTTGTACGTCACTCCACACTTGTACGTCACTCCACACTTGTGCGTCACTCCACACTCGTACGTCAATCCACACTCGTACGTCACTCCACACTTGTACGTCACTCCACACTTGTACGTCACTTCACACTTGTGCGTCACTCCACACTTGTACGTCACTCCACACTCGTACGTCACTCCACACTTGTACGTCACTCCACACTTGTACGTCACTCCACACTCGTACGTCAATCCACACTTGTACGTCACTCCACACTAGTGCATCAATCCACATTTGTACGTCTATCCGCACTTGTACGTCACTCCACACTTGTACGTCACTCCACACTTGTACGTCACTCCACACTTGTACGTCAATCCACATTTGTACGTCACTCCACACTTGTACGTCACTCCACACTTGTACGTCAATCCACACTCGTACGTCACTCCACTCTTGTACGTCACTCCACACTTGTACGTCACTCCACCCTTGTACGTCACTCCACACTTGTACGTCAATCCACATTTGTACGTCACTCCACGCTGGTACGTCACTCCACACTCGTACGTCAATCGACACTTGTACGTCAATCCACATTTGAACGTCACTCAACAACTGTAAATCACTCCACACTTGTACGTCTTTCCAGAAACAGATAAAAAGAAAACTATATGTGTGTGACACACGGAAGAAGTCCCGAGTTTTTCCGGAACCGGTTCTTATTCGAATATCTATTACACCCCTACATCTGCAACAACGCTTTAGTCCAGGAGCGGTTTTTGTGACAAAAGACACTTGATCTACACGTACATTTTTTTTACACATCATTTTCATAATTTAGTAGTGTGTTTTTTACAAGACATTCGCGATATATAGCTGCGAGGCGAACAGAATTTGAGAGCTTTCAGCGTGATGCACGCAAGTCAGAGCTGTCACACTGGCGTGGGGGGTGGGCAGGTTAACCAGGCATTATATAATCAGCTGACAGCCTCTGACAGCCTAACATTGACATGTCAATGGGGTGAGAACGGAACTCTTGTCGTTTAATATTTACAAACACCACCACATCCCCCTTCCCCCTACTCGAACTGCAAGCAATAAGACTGTGCAGATATTAAAACCACACTTACATTACGTTTAAAAATCTTGATTTTTCGGCTATTCATTGAATGAAGAACGTAGAACTGGGTATTCAAAACCCAAAAGCAGCCTTTTCTAATTTTTTTAACGAACCTGGTTTAACACAGCGTTTTTTTTTCTTCAGTTTCCCCTCCCCCAACCCCCACCCTCACCCCGACTCCCATCGGATTTGTAACGGACTCTTTTGCTAAGCTTCCTTTGGACACAATCTTATCAACAAACTGCCAGCTCCCTCCAGCTGCCTAAGCCGATAAAATGCAAAAACACATTAACGCCAATCTTCATTTTTTACTGCACGTATAAAGAAAGCTCCCTGTTGGACAAAACTGTCGGACCGACTTGTCACTATTTTTTAAACAGATCTTCCCCACAGCAAAACAGCAAACCGGAAAAAGTACTATTGCCTGTCTGCGCTATATCCAATACAGGAGACCCTCGTTTATTCGTCCCCGGTTAATTCATTTTCCCGCTTTATTCGTACTCACATTTAGGTCCCAGTTTCTCTATTTCATAGCAGTTTTCCAGTGGATAATTCGCTCACTCGGTTAATCCGTACCAAAGTCGCCCGGTCCCATGCGGTACGAATTAACGAGGGGCTGCTGTGTATTGTAAAACCGAAACAGGAAAAGACTGTTAAGCCGAAAACAAAAGTAACGTTAAAAGAAACGACTCCATTCGTGCCTGTGTTTTTTTTTTTATGCTCCATTTCAATTTGAAAATCGCCATAAGGGAACGAACGAAGTTGAGAAAGAAACCACGAGTTTTGTTCACGGTGAAGAGACACCCTTTGTGAAATTCACAAACACCACACACCACAACCCTTCTCCTCCAAAGAAGAAGAAAAACTGTTCACAAACCCTTTGTGAAATTCACAAACACCACACACCACAACCCTTCTCCTCCAAAGAAGAAGAGACACCGTTCACAAACCCTTTGTGAAAATCACAAACACCACACACCACAACCCTTCTCCTCCAAAGAAGATGGATTTAGGTGATGCGAGAGGGAAGGGGGTGGGACGGGGTGAAGGGTGCGGGGAGGGGTTTGCTTTCCTGCATGACCTCCACCAATATCAGTGTTGAAACCCGAAGCGTAGCGACCGAAAAGAGAAAAATATTGAAGTCGTTTGAGCCACCGACATGACTGCCGATCACTTTCACTGGAGCAACTTATGGGTACAACGTTTCAAATACCTTTATCAACCCATCCACCCCCCCCCCCCCTCCTACCTCCCCCTCCAACCCTCCTCTATACTTACTTATCATTGAGACCAGTAAAGATCAATAACATCGACATGATTTTTTTATTTCTGTACTGACTGCGCCGGTTAGAAAATAACAGTATACTGATGATGAAGGCCCATCACGCACTTATTTGAGAAAAAACTACGGTAAGTGTTGACGAGGTCTTGCTAAAGGACAGGGCACTTTCTGACCGATACGTCACGTCAAACACGTCACATTCTAACGACTGCTGCTTTTAGAAAAAACTGTCATGAAAAAAAAGAAACCGATCTACCCCGTTACAGGACGTAGAGACGACCGTAAAATTTGAACGGGACCACCCAGTGCCCTTACCTGAAAAGAAATTCGATGACCGGAGGAAAATGAAAAGAATGAACAAGAAAAAGAATGCTAGAACTTTCATAAACAAAAGATATGATATTCGATTTATTTCACAGTCTATTTTTTTTTCTTTTATGCCTTTTTTATAATGTCGACACACATATATCAACTGTTAATAAATTGTTATCAAAATCGGGAGACTTTCGCCCCCCCCCCCCCCCGACAACATGGGAACCGAATCCAAATTTGGAGGACCAAGCCCTCACCTGATAAGCATCTTTACTTCTTTGTTAATATATACGTATATATGCCACTTGCGAAATAGAGCACGAGTGTCACAGACAACATCCCCCCACCCCCCATAAAAAAACCCCTTCCCCCGTAGCAAGGTCAGTTTCAACCACTTCTCCGGCGGATACTCAATAAAAAAACGCAAATATACAAAACTCACCTTTTTTCGCTGCTGGTTCTAAATGTCAGTCCAAAACGAAAATCTAAGCCGTCCAGTGACAAGAACTCAACGATAGAACACACTGAAAATCTAACTTGAAAAAAAAAAAAAAACGAGGCCAATACATTATTAGATCATGCCGGAAATGGCCATGGACCCCCATGAAGGAAGATAAATCCACGACTAATTTTCAGCACTTGGCGTGGGCGGGTGAGCCGTAAACTAACAGCGATTATCTGTTCATTTCCATCCAGCAAGAAATGCAACAACTGTTATCGATAGAAGATAGGCCATAATGTTATAGATAGCGCTAAAAATAGAGGAGTTTTGATGTTTTCTAACAGTAAGTCTGCTAGACTTATCTGATAAAATGGTGCCCAATACCTGAGCTTAAGACAGTCTGGAAACAATGATCCAGACTATTTATTTATAGTTACTACTTTTTCTTCACTTTTTATTATTATTTTTATTATATTTTTAATTTTTTCGTGACTCCAGTTGCTGTCTTACCCAGTGACGGATACAACCTTTGGGCAAGGGGGGGTTCAACTCGGAGTTAAACAGTCAATTTTTTTTCTGCGAAAATGCAAAGTTTAGCTGTCTATATTTTTTTCGGATTTAGGGGGTTCCAACCCGTGAACACCCCCCCCCCCCACCTTGGATCCGCCAGTTACCTGCCAGCTTCAGTGACGCCTTGGGCTGTTATATATTTTGTTCCGGCGAGCGACTAGAGATTCCGCGAAAGAGCGGAGCTACTTTTTGTCTACATCCGCTCTTTGCGGATAGACACGAGTTATCACTCCAGAGGTCAGCTACTCAATATCGATTATTACGACAATCAATGTTTGATCTGGGTCCAGTAAAAAAAAGTATTTCCCAAGTTGGTGTGAAACTTCATTATAAACGGCCATGAATTTCGAAAGAGCCAACCAGTCTAACCGATTAATCGATTCCATCCACCTGAAATCCTACCCATTACCGGCAACGCATAACAATGACTGCAACACATTCACATGTGTCGAGAACACTAGTCTGCTCACTGCAGGCTTCCAAGCGAAGCTCGTACACCCAGCTATTGCAGCGTATGAAATTGTGACTGACTCACTGGCTACCAAAGGCCTAACAAATTCAGCATCTAGTGTAAAACTAGCACTTTTCAACCAAGCAGTCCATGTTCATTCAATTGACTGTCCCATACCCTCGATCTGTGTTTTAAATTTCAGTCTGATTTTTTCCAAAAATACAGAAGTTTAAAATTTCCTCGACAACTACGCATCCAAGAGATGCGCATAACATGAAAATGACAAAAACTAAATCGAAAGTGAAGAAAGATTTTTTTACTTAAAAAATGTGAGAATTAAAAACACCACTTGCTTTCTTTTAAACTAACTAATTAGAGCAAGATTACGACCAATCACTGGGACGCCAAATCCAAAGATCTGACTAGTAAGAAAAATAAACGTGCGACATCCGGTGCATAAGATTCAAAGGAAAAACAACAACAAAAAATATTATTATAATGGGTATCTAACACAAAAACAGCGCCATATCTATTTCGAGTTGATTTTGCTGTACTTCTTCAGTCACTTCTACTTTTCTCTGCTTCTATGTTTATCTCCCAAAAAACTGTAATCCAGTTTTTCGTAACTCTCGTAGATGAAACTGTGAATCGAATTATTCGATGCTAAAAAAATTATAAAACACTGCACTCTCACCGATTCTGACATTAATCAAAATATACGGCATTGAGTTTCGTACTTCTTAAAAAAATTACCGTACCGCCAACTCAGTTGATGAATAGTTCCAGGTAGCCCTTAAAGGCCCTTTTAAAAAAGAAACCGAATATAACCCACTTCCAAACAGATGAAGTAAATCAAAGCAAAGAATGTCAATTACTCACCTCAATAAATTGAAATATCCTTTATTACACAGAGCTATTTAGTATCCAAATGTTGAATGATAACACATAGAAATGGTCAAAATAAACATCAGTTTATCTTTTCTTGTTGTTTGACATTTTACTTTTCAATGCGCATGCGCCAATAAATAGAAAAGGTTCATCGCAAAGTGAAACTTGGGCAAGTCATAATTTTGATGTCGGTAGAAATCCCCTAAAAGATTCAAAGAAAATCAAGTCTTGGTTTCTCCAAACTGAAATCAAATAGACCGTAGTACAATTATAGATGAACGATACAAATAATGATGATGTTAACACATTTTAGATAACAGTAGTGTAGGTAACTTGCACTTTTAATGCCAATAATACTCCCTGATTTTATTTTATTTTGTTAGATAAATTTTAATATAAATAAATTTGTGTAACAATATCAAACAGGAAATCTAATCAACAACAGACTTCATAGATTTTAGTTAAAATTAAATACGAAAACACACATACTGTTGTGTTTGTTTTCAGATTTTTGATAGGGTCAAATTTTTATGTATTTCCTGTGTTTTCTGTATTCAAATTACAGTTCATCCTTAAAATTCCCCTGACATTAGGACTGAATTTAGTTAGTCGGGGCTTGCATATCTCCGATTTTATGCTTGAAAATTTGTCAATAAAGAAGACCAGTAGGACTGTTGCACGGCACTCAAAGGGACTGATTAAATTTTGCCTTTACTTTGTATAGAATCTTCAAATTTCAGTGTGGTCCAATTTAGATACAACGGTGAAAACTTGAGATAAAAGTATGTAATTTTGCCCAATAAAAAAAAAACCAATAAACGGTCGAATATTGTTTTTTACAACTGTAAATTCGATAACGACAGATTTGTGATAAAAATGTTTCTAAAAAAATCAGGTGTGCTGGTTTCATTTTGAATTATGAAGGGATACGAGAAACATTTTCGTTAATGAGTTTTAAAGCAATTAATTTTGGAAATTGGGTTTACGCTTGTAACTTTTTAAAATTCTTCAGGAGTATTTGCGCAAGTTTTATCACTTATTTATATTTCTTTATAATTTATGCTTTATTTGGATGATCGGACTTTCTTAAGTAGGAAAATATATTCATTTGTTATACATTTAAGCTTTGCCAAATTATCTTATAACAGTTGATAAACATTTGGGAAAAAGGTTAATGATGCAAAAGTGCAAATATTCATGCATCATATTTAATGAAATTCAAGAACTGGCACTCAAGACTTCGAGGCTCTACAAAATCATTTTAATAAATGTACGCGGTCTGATCCAAAATACCCCACATGTTCATCTTCATTATAAATAGAACTCTCTTGTTCTAAGCATGTTCTTAAAACATAGGTAACTGTGTTCCAGTTTTTTTTATTCAAAGATAACTACTTTGCTAGTTAGCTCAACTTTCCTTGCCTCGCACTGCACAAAACCGATGAATATGATAATTGTGACATTCAAATTTACACGAAAAGGTGACAAAAACCTGGTGTACAGTGCAAATGTCAAACAAACTTCACTCAAAGATATACACCTGCAAGGACGAGATTCAATTAATCCTGTGAATTGCCCTTTTTAAGCATTCACCAGAATGTAATATCCGTTATATTCGAGATCAAGATTTGACGAACTTTACATCATACTGAACACATAGACGTTTCGAAGTTCCTTGGTGGGATTCGGAAGAACTGTTACTACAATTGGTGTGCAATATGACAGTTCAGATGTTTTGGGGGAGTATCAAGTTGCGGTACAAAACGAATATGACAATAGTAGATATAAAAAGCTGGGTATGAGCACACCTGTACTCATACCCACATTTTCAGGTGTTTTCAAAATGGCACGGGTATGAGCACAGGTGTTTTCAAACCCGTCGGGGTATGAGCACAGCTTTGGAAAGTGGTAGAAAACCGCGCGCGATCTAAATGGAGAGTGAAGGACCTGAAATAAATAAAAAAATAAACAAATGAAAATAAACAAATAAACAAATGAAAGAAAATGAAAAATTTATATATAAAAATTAAAAAAATAAAATAAAGAAGCAAAAAAAAAAAGAAGTAAAAAAACACACCCACATGGTACGTCTACTGGTGACGTCATACCCCCCGTTTTGAAATCCGTGGGGGTATGAAAACAGTTTCCGGAAGTGGTATAAAATCGGTTTCATCAAACCCTCATGAGCTTTGACGAAAAAGTTTCGTCAGACCCGAGGGACGAAACAGTTTCGTCAAACCCCAGTGAAGGTCAAGGACACTTTAGAGTAACCTTGATCTTATTTCGTCAAGGGCACTTTCGTCAAAGTACATGTGTACTTTTTACTTTGACCTAATTTTGTCAAGGACACTGTAACCTTGAAATAATTTCGTAAAGGATACTGTGACCTTAACTTTATTTCGTCAAGGACACTATCGTCAAAGTACGCATCTACTTTCGTCATCCCATCCGAGCATGTTCAAACGTGCATGATTTCGTCATACCATCAAGACACGTTCGTCAAAGCACACATGTACTTACGTCATCCCATTCAAACGTCATTGACGACATTGATGACGTCACGGATGACGTCATTTACTAAATATTTCAATCGGACACAACTTTACAACTACTAGGTCGATTTTAGCTTCTTTTTACCATACTTTTTAGGAAGACTAGAAGTGTTTATGGATGACGTCAAAGATGACGTCATTTACTCAAAATTTCAAACGCACATATAATAAAAACTACTCTGTCAATTTCAACCATTTTTCACTATAGTATTCAGGAAAACTTGAAGTATTTATGGATGACGTCACTGATACCGTCATCGATGACCTAATATACTAAAATTTTTAACGTGTTTTTTACTTTAAAACTACTCGGTCAATTTCAACCATTTTTTTTCACTATGGTATTCTGGAAGACTTTAAGTGTTTATTGGTGACGTCACTGATGAAGTCACGAATGACGTCATTTACTCAAAATTTCAAACGCAAATATCTCTAAAACAACTCGTTCAATTTCAGCCATTATTTCAATATAGTATTCAGTAGGACGTTAAGTGTCTACTGGTGACGTCACTGATGACGTCATCTGCTAACAATTTTTAACGTGTTTCTTTTTAAAACTACCATTTCAACCATCTTTTCACCATGGTAATTAGAAAGATTTTACGTGTTTATTGGTGACGTCACTGATGGCGTCACGGATGACGTCATTTACCTAAAAGTTTCAATGGAGCATAATTTAAAACTGTTCAACCATCTTTTCACAATCGTCCACAAGACTTTCATTGTTTACTGACGACGCCTCAGATGACGCCATCGATGACGTCATATACTCAAAATTTTAAACGTGTATATTTTACAAACTACTCAGTCAATTTCAACCATCTTTTCACCATCGTATTTAGGAAGACCTCAAGTGGTTATGGATGACGTCACTTATGACGTCACATGCTCAAAATTTTGTTTGTTTTGTTTTGTTTTTTGTTTTTTTTTTTTTTTTGCTAAACAACGATAAGCATTCACAGTTGTGGAATTACAGAACAAAACAGTTTTAAGGCTGTCATATACTTTCAGTATATAAGAGAGTAAACATCTCAGTGGTTAGTGTAACACTTCTTCCCCAGAACTGAAGAAAAATCAAATGCATAACAGTTTCTGAAAAGAGTCATTGTTACTTTAACTGCCTAAGTTAAACAAAAATAATTTTGGTTCCTGTGGGTGTCCAGGAATTTAAAATGTTCTTTCCCTGCCAGAACGATTCTACTATCGCCTGTATTCTCTCTGATCAGTGGTGATAGCATGAAGGTAGCGTCATACCTTAGCCCAGTAATAGCATTCAGAAAAATGAGTATGTATGGCCACCACCTGCTCCTTGTTGAAACAGAAACTGAGGTCACGTTTTTATAAAACTGCTCTCAGGCTGTTCGTTTAGCAAAGACATGAGGTGTTGTGAACTTATCAGAGAACTAGCCCCTTATTTAAATGTCTGTAGATGCATTTGGCCAACGTTTAATAACATATAAAATTCAATTATGAAAAACGTTATCTGCACGTGACGAAAGCAATGCCGTACTTCTACCTTCATGACATAAACTAGAACCTTATTTCGCTAGCGAAATGTTAAACACTTGACAAAAATTAAATGCAAAAATACTTCCTTCAATGGGTTATTTCTTGAATAATATATTGCAAACAACACAGCTTGAATACGTCTTATAAGCCGAGTAGTGTTTAGTTTTTATTGGCTTAAGGTTTTATTGACTGAGCAGGCTATACACAGTGTTATCTATTTACGCAGTGAGAGCTCGCACAAAGCTCAGCAACTGTGTTCTGTGATGTACTTTACATTTACTTGCAAAAATACACTCTTTTTCACATGGCGTTTCAACAAAGAAAACGAAATCAAAGACGAAAATAAAAAGTGACATGCACACGTTCAGATCAAGCTCTTCATAAGTCCCAAGTTTCATGGTCCTAGGGCTCATAATGTCAGAGAAGAAAAGACACAAAAAATCGGAAAAAGTGTCAAGAAGAACAAAAGGACGAACGGCTGCTCGCACAAATTCATATAACTCTTGCAAGCCAAAGGCTTGCCAAGTGTTAATAACATAAATGACCGAAAAATGAATTTAAATAGAAAATAAAATGAATCAACGATATATTACTGTCATGTTTTAAACTTCCTAGTGTTTTGTGGAAACCATCAACTGCTAGAAGCGGTTGCACAGGAAGCCTCTATCGAAGATCGAATATAACCAGGGTAATTCCTCAGGCTGTTTCCATTTTGAACAATTATGAAACAACTTCTAAAATAGCTGAAATATGTGAAGGATACACCACATAGTCGAAAAGGAAGACCTCTTATATTAGTATTATTAAATTTTGCTATAAATTGAATGAATGTGATTTTATCAACTTAAGAGTTGCTGTACCAACGACGTGTGTCCCGGGTACAATCTACATAAAAGTCCTGCAGGATAGCTGACTCCCCGAACCCTGTTCTGAATGCAGAAATAAAAAGACATAATAATATCAAGTTCTTAACCTGATTTAAAAGGAATATGTTCTGTTATGCACAACTATTCACTACACAAATATCGATTAAACGCATCTATGCATATAGATAAAGCGCTGTGTTCCGTCTTGATGACAGGAATTACTTTTGAAACGTGTCAAGAGAGGCAAGTGTATTGTGTTACGTTAAGCGTATATGGGAAACTGTATGCATGTTAAAGTCTAAACTTATAGGGATAACATTTATTAGTTATACATGTCTTTCATTAGCTATTGCGATTTTAAGAAATTTAAGTAAAACGGTAAGTGTTAAAATAAGATTTGTTTAGTGCTTGTATATTTCTTTATTTTTGCAAAGAGAAGGGATTGGGTTGGGAAACGGAATACCATAGATGGCTCTCCAAATCCCTGATTTGTAAAACTGGAATGTTTGAACGTTGGCAGGGAGAGAGGATTGGAGGGGAAGGTGCACGTTCTAGCAATATTTTCTAAGTAGTGCCGTTTTATTATTTTCCTATGACGTAAATTTCAGACATACTAAATAGATACTTAAAATTCATTTAAGCGTATATATATATAAGGAGTAACTCCCACCTCAGGATTTTCCCTATCTTTTATCATGTATTTTCTTCAATTGCTAAGTAAAATTTCAACTGTAAAACATGAATTGCTACGAAAATATTGGCGCCAATAGTTTTACATACTTAACTCCACCAGTAAAATATAAAATTCTTTTTTTTTTCAGCTTTATTGTCAGTCTTCCCCAGGGGAGGGGCGGCGGGGTGTTGGGGCACTTGGAATCACAGGTGTCACTTTGCGTGTCCAAGGTAACGCTTACAAAAAGGGGAGTGGGATTTTTAAGTCAGACGCGGTCCGCACGGAGTGCCAATTTCGTTAAAAAAGAAGATAATTTTCATTTAGTACTCCGGACTTCCCACGAAGAGGGGTTATTTTAGAACTGTACTTTTGGTTAAAAAGGGTGCATTATTTCTTGCACAGCACTCCGTGTTTATAGGTATACATGGTAACCAGCTGGTACCTGAGTGCTCTCCCCCTGAAAACCTCTTCTTCCTCCTCAAACCACACATAGAATGTTCCTTTATTTCTAGCAAATGGTATTAAATGCAATAGCAGATCGTAAGAGGATAAGCGTATAAATTATTATAAACCGGTGAGACACTCTGATATATTAACAGCAATTTGTATGCACAATTCCGCTGCCATTTACGTTTCAAATGGGGAAAAGCTAGTCTTCAAAAATAAAAATAAAAAAACGAAGAAAAACGAATATTTATTTCCTGGTGAGACATATTGAGATGTCAGATAGCAAAAAAATACTATACAATTTCGATAAAGTTAGAAGTGTAGTTTTGCTCATCTGAAGTATTAGCACCGGCGAAACGCCTGATTCAGTCTTGTCAATTCTTTAAGTAATTTGCTATTGACTGGTGTACTGCGTCACTTGCTTTTGTCATGCACGAACGCTGCTTAAAGTACTTCCTGTCCAAAGCGTTGTAAATATCCATTCCAACATATTGACATTTTCAAGTTTATTGAGAAACTGAAAGCAAAGTTATAAAACAGGTTTGGAATTCTTAACAATGCGCGAACATTGTTAAGATGTCGAATATTCGCAAAACGTGCAGTTTTTACGTAAAATAAATGTAAAAGAATGTAATCTTTAAGAAATCGCTTGGCCGAAAACTAAACAAAAAAAGTGTGTAAGTGAAAAGGCCTTCGGTATATCATTTTGTTTGGCAAGTGGGGATAGAGGCACCTTGTGTCGTTTGTGTTACCATTCTTATCAAAAACGGAGAAAAGGGGTAATTTTGAGTGTTGATTTCGTTAAAAAAGGAACAGGTTTTGTTTAATAGTCCCCGTTTCCCACTAAAAGGGTGAGCAAAGAATCTCATATATATTGATAATAATATGAATCACACCGCTTTACTGAAGCATTAACGTAATCTGAGGCCCTTCATTTTCATTTCAGACCCTCCACCTGACATGTAAGGCGCTCATAAACTCGGGCCTCAAATGACATATGTCGGGTTCAAATGGAAAAAAGCGGGCCTCAAACGAAAACGGCGGGCCTCTAATCACATTAACGCCCAGCAAAATGACGTGATTGATATACTGATAAACTTATAAACTCGGCAACAGAAACTTCAATTGCATGTGTTGTTATTATTATTGATTTCCGGAGGCTTCTAATTGGAAACGGTTTCAGAATACAAGCCTCAGCCTTCTTTCAAGAATCTCGTGCATATAACGTTTTCGGAGGTAGGAAGCATTTTCCTGTCAAATTACAATTCTTTGACACTTTGTGAAAGCGAGATTTGAAAAATTTAAAAGATATCCAATTTTTTTCATTTATATGTTCAACTTTCTCCATTCCTTTCTTACTAGGCGAAAAGCCCACCTGTGCAAAAAGAACCCATCGAAGAAAAGAGACCCCGCCCACCCCTTCTATTGCTGCGCTGTTGCAGTAACATTGTAAATTACTAAAAATTATGACTAGTTGTCTTGCCATCTATTTGTCTTTGTCCTTTATTTACTAAATTTATTTCAATTTCGTTCTACATTTTTTGTTTCTTTTTTAAAATCATATTGCCATTTGCCGTTTTCGAGATAACTCGAGATAATAATTTAGCCATCCCAGGAAACTCAACGTCGGCTTTTTAGTTGCTTATGAAAGTCTATGTCTACATAGCAACATTATTTGGAGAGTGACGTCCTCAAGACGCAGATAATCACCGCGTAGAGAGTGACAATCATAACAAGTAATGTTCACCGCTACGTCAAATTATCCTAGAGTTACACGTAATTGAGTATTTCATGCAGTCAAATTTCTTGGCTCTTTTTCGAGAGATGGATGGGAGAAAACTTGTGATAAAAAACTTACCTTTTTTCGAGAGATGGATGGGAGAAAACTAGCGATAAAAAACTTACCATTTTTCGAGAGATGGATGGGAGAAAACTTGTGATAAAAAACTTATCATTTTTCGAGAGATAGATGGGAGAAAACTACCGATAAAAAACTTACAATTTTTCGAGAGATGGATCGGAGAATTGCGATAAAAAATTTGCCATTTTTCGAGAGATGGATTGGAGAAAACTTGCGATAAAAAACTTGCCATTTTTCGAGAGATGGATGGGAGAAAACTTGCGATAAAAAACTTACCATTTTTCGAGAGATGGATAGGAGAAAACTTGCGATAAAAACTTACCATTTTTCGAGAGATGGATGGGAGAAAACTTGCGATAAAAAATGTACCATTTTTCGAGAGATGGATGGGAGAAAACTTGCGATAAAAAACTTACCATTTCTCGAGAGATGGATGGGAGAAAACTTGCGATAAAAAACTTACCATTTTTCGAGAGATCGATGGGAGAAAACTTGAGATAAAAAAACTTACCATAACTTACGTCCTCATTTGTTTTAATTTCCAAATTGACCTGTCACGGCTTACATTTCCGATTGTTCCACTTGTTGACGTCGGAACAAAAACCCTTTTAAAGTGACGTCACAGATGCTGAATAGTCGCTGAGTAATGTGGGAATTTTGGGAACAAAATTTTTATATTGCAAAATTAATATAATCCATTTTCATGTGTTTAATTTGGTATCATTAGCTAAAAAATAAGGTTTTGTGTTTTAGAAAGAATAAAAAGAGCTTTTGGGCTTGTGCTGTTGGGAACTGCAACAATGGATGATGAAACTTCCTCGGTATGTCTTCCCATGACCTTCCGTCAGTGCGACTTCAATGTAATAAAAAATAACAACATACAATAATAGAAAAAGCACGAATGTCGGAAGCGAGCCGTCTTCAATTCGTGTTTCTTCCATGATCATATCTTATTTTTTACTGACCCAGTATTAAAATCTCAGGATTTGCCTCTGGGGTGGCAGGCAGGGGTGGTGAGGGTGAGTGTGGTGGGAGGGGGGGGGGTGTGGAGCGAACCATCTTCGAGTCGTTTCTCGTTTCTTGACCGTGTCTTATTTGTTCACCGACCCAGTATTAATTTCAGTCTCTCCATATTCTCCTAAGTCATCTTTATATATGTCAAAGTTAATTACAGTGATGTATCCAAAAGGGAGGTTGGGGTTCAAGGGTTGCAACCCCTCTGTAAATTTCACAAAATAACTTCTGTTTGTGAAGTGGACTGTGACATGCGCTGTACAATATTTGTAGATTATGTATAACCCTAAGTAGTTATAACATTTCATTTCGGTTAAAGCTTCAAAAGATATAAGCATTATCTACATTTACTCTGACCAGTGTGGCAGATACAATGTATGATTTTAATGAAAAGGGTGCCACGTGCTATATGCAATGCGTTATTTCAAGAGAAATTTTTAAATAATTATAATATTTCTTTAATTTAGGTTTCTAGTTTGGAAAAAGGTCTACAACAGCATGATTTTAGCCATGAAATGGCAAAAAATGGGCACATATATTCAAGAATAAACTAGGAATAACAACCTTTTCTGAAATAAAGTACCTTGACAAAGCTGATTACGACTCAGTGCTTAGCGGAGAAGAAAAACAATGGTAAAAGCGCATGGTGAAAGATTTAATGGAGAGTAATAACAAATACCACCGAACGGAAGAACAGAAGAAAGAAGCATTGCAGTTTTTTGTCGACATGGAAGATAAAGCAGCAAAGGAAAGCGACACTGGCATAAAAATGATAGAAAATAAATTAGGTAAATTGGATTCGATTAAAGACTTTGGCCACAAAACATCAGCCCAAGACATAGACAAAAGCCTCGGCCTTGGCAAAGGAAGCTATAATCCTTCGTTGACTAACTATATGGACAACGTGCTTGTTGAAAAAGCATCCGGCGGATTGGCACTTTGTGGGATTCTATTTACGAACTCTTGCGAAGCCTTATCTAAACCTATTCTTAAATGCCCGGACAAAATATCATTGAAACAGGCTCTTTTGCCAACCGGAAAATATATACATGAAATAACGTTGATCGGTAAAGAAAGTAAAATCCAGTCCACAATGCAGTCTCTTGGGTATTCATTAGGACTTGAAGTTTTGGGAATTACTGATGCCATGTTTTTGTCATTAAAACGGCAGTCTGTTTTACCTTGTTCCAATGGCATCATTTTCGTTCGATAGAGAGGAGCTGAAACTTACAGACGAGGTTATGAAAGCTGTAAAAAAATTAGAAAATAGCATCCTAGGGTCAGCAACTGGGAATAAAATAGATGATGGAATTTTGAATTTCCTGTACGAATTCGGCTCACATGTCAATCTAGGGGTGGTTCATTTGGGCGGCATGTTCACCCAGAATGCAAGCTATGAACGTAAAAGCACTGAAGGACAGGACACTGAGCTCCAAGCGGTCTACAGTTCACTAAAAGCTGCGCTGGCTGCAAATGTCGAGGGATTCGGTAAGCAATCAAATATTCATTAAGAACTTCAGCTTTGCAGGAGGACTCATAGTTCAGAGCAAAGTCAGAGGTAGCGGAAGATATTCCAAACATATTAGGCAGTAGCACTGCTTACTAATTGCACACACTGGTGTTTTATGTAACTGGGGTAAGTTTTAAATACATCCTCATAATTTGAAAAATTTCCTTTTGTGACGTAGCGTCTTGTTAAAACAAAAAAAACGAGCATTTCACATTAGAATTACTATCTGTTCATTTCTCTGCCACCCGACGATGCACTAGGCGTTACATGTGTTACTATGCGTTTCATATTAAGAGGAACTTCACTCCACGTTTGCTTGATAAAGGACGACGATGCACTAGGCGTTACATGTGTTACTATGCGTTTCATATTAAGAGGAACTTCACTCCACGTTTGCTTGATAAAGGAAGTATTAGTCCAAACTCCGCGTTAAAAGCTGCTACACGAGGAAACATTTGACTAAGCTCTTATGTAATCCATCCTTTCATCTCACTGTTTATCATTCTGCTTTTATTTTAAAAAATATTTAGGTGTGATGCGTGTGAATAGCTCAACAGCTGAGAAGTATATTCTGGACTAAGGCACATTCACTAGTTCTTTTCACTAATCAATAATTGTGTTTTCTTCGCCATTGAAAGAAGACAAGTTCTGCTGGAAACACTGTAAAATCGTAAAATAAGAGTGAACATCAAATGTGAGGTGTCTAATGTTTTCAATGTAGGTATCGGTACAAAACAATCGGATGGATCATCTTCCTCAAATTACTGCGCAACCGACAACTCAGAGATTAGATTTAGTACAACAGCGATTGGAGGCCCACCAACTGCTGAAAGTTCCGAGAAATGGTTAGAGGGCCTTGAAAAGAGTAACAGAAATTGGGCTATCATTGATCGAGGTTTGCACTTGGGAAAGGATTTCCACGGTGTTTGGGAGCTCATACCTAAACGTCAAGAGCTTCAGTATCCAAATGGCCTTGCAGCTTTGATAAGATATTTATGGCATGACAAGTTTGGTGAAAGCAAAGAGTTTAGAATAGACAACGACAAGGAAAATGAAGAACTGAAAAAGCTCCTAGAGAAACAGCAAGAAAAACTGGAGGCAGTCTTAAAAGAAAACCAAGGTATATGTTATCATAACATTGTGTTTTTAGCAAAAAATCCCTCACATCAAATGTACCTTGTGGTATACTGAAAATATGTTTTTGTCATAAAAACACATCTTACACCGATAATAAGCTACTGCGGCAAGCATGTCTTTTGCCGAAAACATGATCAGACTAAAATCAATGAGTCAAAATGAGCTGTTTCCTTGAAACAAAATTACTTCTTAAATCTTCATAAAGGCCTTAAAATCATGGCAGGTTTTTTTCAGCCTAAATGCTTTATTTGTAGAGTATTTGCAACAAAGGTATGGTCCAGGATACAGCTGGTATACAGTAAGTGTCAGAGAGATGAGATCAGAATAAGAGGTTTCTTTTTAGCTTTACTTGTCTTGGCTTCTAATACTCGCAGTGTATTTATTTTACACTTTCTTTGTATACACATTTTGGCCCTTTCTCCATATAAAAACAGCGTTTGAACATAGAAAACATCGCTTTAGCTCAAGCTTCCGTCACATGATTCCATACAGTAAGAAAAAGCAATTTTTAGATTCAGATGTGCGAAAATATATCACTTTTTGAGACCTTCTGAATTTTTGCTTGTACTGCTTCTAGTCTGTTGAAAAGAAGACGCAAAATATAATTTATCTGAAGTTATTATCATGTCAGATATTATACAATTCCATTCGCATTCAAAGTGCTGTCAAAAAATCACAGATTAATAAAATGTAACAAAAACTTAAGTATGCCTTCAAAATGAATTTGGTGTTCAAGGGGAACATAAGTCTTAAGGGGCATTGGGTATCTGTACAATATTCATATTGTTTCTACATCGAGGTACTGAATTTTATAATAGTAAAATATCACCAAATATATTTATTGGACGCCATATTAATGTACTCATCTGATGCTTGTTAGAGACGTCCATGAGTCAAAACTCGTGAATAAGACGACTTTTGGTCAGGGTACACTATTCATAGTAACAAACAGTACACAAATGTATGAATAACATATATTATAAAAACGTATAATATAACAAAGTATGACATAACAGAACATAAACTGAATTACATTTCTTTCTATGTTAAGAGTGAAATCGACCTGTCAGCTCTTACCCAAGATGTTTTAAAGCTTCAAAGGAAAATATATTGTGGCCCGTGCACCTCACTGAATCTGGTGAAAGGACGACTATGGTGTAGCTACAAGAGTAAAATAAGGTATATACAATAGTTCCAGGGTCACTCATGTACATACTGGTTGCCATGCGTATCCACCAGTTTTTAAATATACATTTAAACATGTGATACTTTTTAAAGAATCTTTATAAACAAACGAAAAGTTCAGCTCTGAACTCTTCTCTCATGGGGAACGCCAGTGCTGAAAGAAAGGTATCACATTTGTAACGAATTTCTGGACACGCGTAGAAACATATATCATGTCAAGTGGATCCCTCCCACCGCAGGTAATGATTCATTTCATAATTCATAATTCATTTCTTACATTTCCGAGATATGACTTGTTTTAAATACTTTTGAGAAAAAGAACAAAATTCTTCAAATGCACATGCTTTTAGATTTAACAAGCCATTATATGTGCTTAAATAAAATATTTTACCCAAAGAAAAACTGTTTTGCCCAGAGCTATATTAAACATTAAAATCAACAGTTGAATCATTCCATAAGACGTGATAAGCTTGATAATTTTATCAGATCTAAGAATGAGCCCAAGTACAGTTTAGCTGCCATTTTGAAAAGCAGCTGAAATCCACAAGTATGACCTGACTTGACCTCGTGATAACATTAGCAGAAATCCATTAGTACGAACGGCTTTGAGCTTATGACAGCATCAAGTGAAATCCTCTGGTGTGAACGAATTCGCGCTCGCGATAGAACACCTTACTTCTTGTCTTATCTATTTGTTTACGAGTTCAAGTTTGTGATGGTTGGGTAGACAACAGGTACTTCTTGTCTTACTCGTTCATTTACGAACTATAAATGCAAAATTCACATAAGCTGCCAGCTTTGCCACTTGTTAATTGTACATATAAAACTAAATAGATCTTTATTTAAGACCCGTCGTATTACCTGTATGGGGTTTGTACAGCCTATTTAACCTTGCTAAATTATATAATCTTCAGTATTGCGAAGAGTCTATTATTCCACGTAAGGGATCATAAATCGCAAGAAAGGGATCATTAATTTATTACATGAAACTGTTTTGTCATATTAAGCAACTGATCCTTTATTTCAAAAAGTGTAATAGCAGCCATTTTATTTTGCATAACAAATGATCATTTCAATATGCATTAGGCTGTTCTTTAATTTCACTTAACAAAGTGCTCACTTTGTTAAGCTCACAATTGTTGTTTCATTAGGCCTTTTTATACATAAAAAGTGGTAATCTACTTCCGGGTCAATATATGTGCTTTTGGTTTGATACCAGCGCGTGGGACAAACAACTGCAGCCATGTGGCACCATGGAGTGTAATGAAGAGGGCCAAATCAACGCAATACAGGATGTGAAAGGACAAGGCTTCCTGCTCGGTACCAACAAAGGTTTATTTCTGATGAGCTATAATGGTAAAAATGAGTATTTTATCTATGATATACTCTTATATTGAATTCTTTCTATACTGATTGATACATAAGTTAATTGTATCTGAACTTTTGCATTGAAGCAATTGGCATTGTCATATACTTAATCACAAATGTAACACTAATAAAAAATGAGAGCTTATATCTAGGTATAAGGAAGACAAAGCTTACAGACGGTAACTTCGTGAGTGTCACGGCTAACTCACAGCATTCTTTTGCCGGGAAAATAAAATACTACTTCACTACTACAGAATATTGGATTTACGTACACTCTCTAAAGACAATGAAGTTCGAAACTGCATTCGCTGCCTGTGGTGGTAACCGCTTCAGTGAATTTACACTATGCGCATCAGAAAGCTTATTATACGTGGCTTGGTCATCGGGTAAATTTCTGACATTATCGCTAGAGGGCAAAATCATCCATAGCCAAGACAAACTAGGTCATGGTTTGGGCAAGTTTTATCACCCCGAGATATGCCAAACAGACAACAAGAACAACATTTTGATCGTTGACAAGTATAATGGACACATGCAGATTTGTTCAGAAGGTTTCTGGAACTCCGTTAAGACCTGTAAAGGAGCAAGTTGCAGCCAACATGCTTTATTCATCGAAAGTGCCCTTTATGTATGCGACTGCGCTGGCATGTTGTTGATGTACGAGATGGAGCAAAAGAAATAAATGATGGACTAAACTATTATATACTAGGGAATGAAGAATATATTTCGAATAACAATAAAAATTTTATTTGTCTCAAAATTTGCACAATACATTTTAAAGTACGGGAGGAGGGGATTGGTGAGAGGTTGCAAGTGGAGATAGGGGAGGGTATTGTTTCAACTTTTACGTACTACCAATTCCTATATCTTGTCGCAAGATCTATCCAACAACGCACTTTCACTGTTTTAGAAATATCGGTTGCAATATTATAAGTGGAAGAACTAATACCGTTTTGTACTGATGTGTTTATGCTATTCTTGGCTGAGAGCTTTGAGGTCTTCTAGTGTACAGTGCAATGCTCATGGTAAACGAGGAAACTTCTGCATAGAGAGAATGTTTACTCAAGAGTAAATTTAGGTGTTTATGCGTAATTTTGTGCGTATACACTATTCGTAGCTGAGAGCTTCTAAAGTACAGTGCAATATTCATGGTAAATGATGAAAGCCCTCCAGAATGTTACACAACAGCACATTTAGGCGTTTATGCCTAGCTCAAAGTTTATGCGTATTTGTATGCATAGTGATCTAGAGTAAAAAATATGAAAAATTCTTTGACTTTTTCCTTGTTAGGATATGCCAATGTATTTCACGAAAAATGATTAAGTGGTATAAACCTTTGATTGCCAGTTCATGTGCAAAAATAGAAAAGAAAGGACTGTTGTTACATCACATGCAAAACATAGTTGACCTATACATATGAATGTCATAGATATATCTTTATTGATATTCAAGAATGCTTAACCAAGGGTGTTTATCAATAGTGTTTACTTTATGCATATGGAAGAGAATACAATAACTGCAAAAAAAAATTATTATTTTTCCCTTTTTAGCAATATGAACCTGTCTTTATTTTGTATAAATCGTCCAGTGACAATAATTGCATTTCAAAGATTAAGTTTTCTATTTTCAAAGGGATAGCCAAGAGACCCAATAAATTTGCATTCAGTGATATTCGATCTAACGCGCCTAAATGAGGCAATCGTTTGTAAATGGTGATGCGTGCATAACGTCATTTTGATAATTAATTCCTCAATATTAAAACTCAAATACAGCGGAAATATTATTTGTTTTATTTTTCGTTATTAGAAACTTCTCAGTAGGGGCTGGTGTGTCTTGTTGTTAATTCGGATACAAGTGAAAGATCTGAGAAGGAACGTAGTCAGTAATCAGTTCTTAGACGCGGAAATACTATTGTCATTCCTTATTAGATACCTCTCAGTACTACGTCATCACCTGTGTGTCGCAAAATAAAAAGGGGATTTCGTCACCATTGTTTCGCCATTGTCATTTTGCACTATACCAATGCCTTTGGTGGGAATGCAACACATTGCTGTAAACACCATTTGAGAATTAAAATTTGCTGTCTTTCCTTTATACGCTAGTGCTTCGTTCATACGGTTCGTATTATAATGCTAATGCACCTTTATAAAGAAATAAAAGTATATTGTACATGTTAAATATTTTGCACATTGTACGTTTATACAGTCTCATATAAACGTCGGGGGGGGGGGGGTGGGGGGATGGGTAACTAAGTTGGTTAGAGCGCTGAGTCTGTGGGAGTAGTCACGAACATCTAAGTTTATTTACTTAGATAATGAACTTAGATCTCAAGATTGAACTTACGTAAGTTTACTTACTTACATCATATTCACAAAAGTAAACTTACGTAAGTTTATCAACATATATTCTAAGTTCAACATTGCAAAATTTCCATAAATATAGTGCGACTTACCGTAATCGTACAAATGGGTTGTCAATGTAAATATCGAATGCCGATGAAAACTTTTAGATGTTTTTAGAAGGCAAAGCTTCTTCTTGTTTCCGACTTCAAATTTTCTAGATTTTCCACCAAAAAATGAATACCTTCTCTTGAAAATCTATATCGAGTTGATGTTCTTCGTCTTCGTCCTAAAACCCTTTCGTATTCTCTATTTAATCTCAATAGCTGCATTGTTGCCAAGATAAACAAAACACTCCGGCTATTTAAATATGGCATTGGATTGAACTTAGAAATCTAAGTGTAGTCTGAAGTAAATTTAGAATTTTGAACTTATACTTGAATGTAAGTTTAAACTTACATTTTGTGAATACTGCCAAGTTTAACCAACAGGAATCTAAGTTTGCTCTTACACTTTTGCACTTAGATTGTCTCTAAGTTTAAACTTACACTTTCGTGAATACGGCCACTGGTAATCCAAGGGCCGGAGTTTGAATGCGACTCGGGGTCGTAAACTCAATATTGACGTTAGTTCAAGTTGATTTAGCTAAGCGAATGCAGTGGGTTAGATCACGCTGTGTTGGAATTCAGAATTAATCTCCACTCAGTCTTCACGGCTATTTCTTTAAAAATGACGTAAAAATGCAATAAAATGTTTCATGTTACGACGGAAACATGTAGTTTTAGCAATTGATTCAATAAAAAATATCCAAAAAACAACACAGCTGTATTTGCAATTAGTTTTCTTAATTAAAAATTAACAGATTTATTTTCGAATATTTGTTGCTATTGAGTATGATTGGACTGACATAAAAAGAGAGACAAATGGTTGCGATTATATATTGCATAAAGTATATAGAAGAAATTGGAAAGCAACTAAACTGAAAATCGATCTTTTTTTAAATTTTAAAGAGTGCCAACTGACTCCAAAGCCGAAATTGTAACCCTAAAAGTATTTTCTACGAAAGACCAGAAATTCGTAGGAAGTTCAATTGAAATTCACACTGAAGTTCGTTGGAACTTCGTATGAAATTCACAGTGAAGTTCGTTGGAAGTTCAATGGAAATTCACAGTGAAGTTCGTTGTAATTTCAATTGAAGTTCTAACGAAGTTCGTTGGACATTCCACTAAAATGACAATGAAGTACCTTGAAGGAAATGAGCCTGCCGGTCTTTCGTACTAATGATATGAATTCCGCAGACAAATGAGGTCACGAGAAAGACCGTTTCCATACTGCCTTTCCATGTTGCGGACTGTTTATTTTTTTCAACCAATTTAGACCTATTGTTTAGTTGCAATTCGCGTCTCTAGTTCCGCGAATAAAACTCAGTAAGTCACCGACTTATAGACACTCTTCTCCCTCAAAATCAAATCAGGTTTTGCATATTGTACAGCTGAAAAGTATGGAACATACTGGCCCCATTTATTTATAACTTTTAATAGTTGTATTGTCAACGCATGCTGGGACTTGATTTTCTGGCTTTGACATGGCTGAAGATTCACAGCTATAATACTGTTATACTATATTGTACTATTATACTATATTATACTATTATGCTATATTATCATCACCGTAAATGCCCTTGTGTTTTTCAGTCCTAAAGTTAATGTTCCGAAAGACTTTGTTTCATTCGTGTTTTACGCTGGTTATTCATTCAAATGACATGGTTACATTATGTATAGAAAAGTTCTTCATTTTTAGAATAATGCTTTTCGCGTTCCCCAAAGTATAAATTTCGTTACTCGGTGGCGAAATCAATCTAATTTATTTCTTTTTAAGACTTTGTTAGAAATGCATACTATTTATAGTACTTTGCAATGAATGTCTGTTTAATTTGTTTTTTTTTTTTAAATTCCAAATTAAAATCCAAAACTTATAATCTGTATTGTACGTGGACCTTTTGTCTCCACAGTTCTTAGGATTGACGTCATATTTTTAAAGTACTGGTAAGATCTTTCGCACCTAGTGTGAAATCTCAGCATTCAGAACAGGCAGAGAAACTGACAGACACACACCAGACGGACAAACAGACAAACAGACTCCGGACAGGAAGACAAACAGACAGACATGCAATTGACAGACAATCAGGCAGACAGACCCAAGAGAGACAGACATACACCCCCACCCCCCTTCCTCCACCCCCTCTCGGGCTGACAAAATTCAATATAAAAACAATTTTATCACAGCAATCATTTATTAGGGATATAAGGTTCAAATCAATTTTGGACATTATAAATAAGTAAAAGCTTTTCGATAGAAGTTTTAAACTGTGTTTTTTTTAGAAAAGTAAGTTAATTAATTTATACTGCTATTGGGTAAATTCAATTACTACGCAGTATTTTATTTAATCATTTCAACAATTTTAATATAGAAAATTAGTTAGATCAACAAATAATATTTCAGTCTTGCTGATAACGTAAATTCAGGTTTCGATAGATTATTGTACTACGGTTTTTGATTAAAAAAGTTAATGATATCATTATTTATTTCTTGAAATCGTCAATTCTAGGTTTTCTAATGACATTTTTGATATCAGTAATTTAAATAGATGGTCATTTACATCTTCACTAACAACATTCAATTCAATATTCTATTTTAGTTTGCATGTACTTTTGTTGCATTTTTTAATTTTTCGAAAATAAACTAGACATCAGCAAATACAACAAAAATACATCAACTGTTTATTATTTTGTTTATTTTTCAACTTTCTCAACTGTAAATTAAACCTCACTTATAGATATTATCATATGCTTAAGTTACAAACAGGCTTCGGTAAAAAGGTAATATAGATTGCATTAATGTTACTGGATTAATCTTAAAATTATAACAAATTTTAGGTGTTTTATTCAATAAACCAGTCAAGGATATACTCAATAATTAAGTGGTATAAGATAAATAATACCCACCGACCCCCCCCCCCCCCCCCACTCCCCTCCCCCCACCACCGATAACACCAAATCTGACTTAAGACCACTTTCAAAGTAAGATCACTTTTCACAGCTTCTTTATCATTCGTTCTTATTGTAAAAGGATCTCGAAAAGGACACTGTTATTATTACATTAAGACCCCCTCATTCTTTCGTTCTTCATGGGAGAAGCCGGGGGGGGGGTCGGGCGGGGGGCGCAATTGATATCATATGGATTACCAGGCACCCCCCCCCCCCTCAAAAAAAAACAAAAAAAAAAAAAAAAACGCGTCCCCCCCCCCAAAAAAAAAAAACGCGGAGAAATTGGGATAATTTACAGGCCATATGCGGTCTGCGCGAAGTGACAATTTTTTTAAAGGTGTGGGGGGGGGGCGGAGTAAATTCGTTACCCCAACAAAAGGGGATATCCTTCAGGGACTGGGTTCCTCGTTTGGTTAAAAAGGGAGTATTATTTCAAAATTAGCACTGTGTCGTGGACATGCATGGTAATCAATTTGTTCGTGAGTGCCCCCCCCCCCCTCTGCCCCCCTCCACCCCCTAATCCGTTTCCTGCGGCTCATTCCCATGGTGGTCGCAGTTCAAAAGTCATATTACTGTTTATAATTTAAAACAGTAGTTGACGTTTCAACGGAGTTATTTGGTGTGGAGGATTCATCAAACAAATGCAAAAACAAACCGTTCGGAATTGGTGTCAGGTGTTTGGGTAAAAAATTACTCGAACAAATTTTAAAAAGAGAGAGAGAGTTTTGGTAAAGTCAATGGTGCACCCTGGCAGAGTGCACTTTTAAAGATCCTTACACAACACAGGTGATACTGGATTTTTAGCTCGGTAAAAAAGGTGTGTAAATAAATAAAACTAAAGTTCAAGCGCACTCTGATAGATCGAAAAGTACATATGCACTCTTAAAGATCACAATACGGCAAAGGCGCTGCAGGCACGGGTGACGTCATTGTGTGTGCTGGTCTGAACGAGCTACTACTGACTGCTTCGTGCTGCAGCAAATGGGCTCTGTCTTCTTTCTTGGAGCGGGTCGACACCAGGTAAGGCGCGTAGGAGGCAATGTCATCGGCAGGTGCTTCGCTTCCGGTCATGTGACTTCCGCCGTGATAGAAATCGTCGCTGTAATCGGCCCCGGATTGGGGGTGTTCATGGGTGAATTCGTACCCCCTTGCTTCCAGGCCGCGAAGGCGTGAGAGCTCCCACGGCTTTAATCCACTAGGGATGTCTCCACCCGGAAATGGTTTAGGCGCATGCGCATCCTGAACTTCTTTTCCGGCGTAGCGTTCTTGCCATGACTGTTGCATCTTGGGGTCGGGGCCATTTACCATACCCTTGAATACTCCGACATTGCTTGAGGCTCCGGTGATTGGTGGAACACGATGATCAACAGGCGGCGCCGGCGTTTGAGTGACAGGCGTAAACGCACTCTTGATTGGCTTAGGAGCAGGAGGCGGGGCCTTGGGAGGAGCTGGGATATCCTTCGCTACAGACTCCACTTTCTTGGCGATTAAATCCAAGCCAGGCATATCAGCCCGACGCGGAACACTCACAGGAGCAAACGGCGGCGGCGGCGCGCGCTGCGGAAATGCTTGCGTCGATGTAGAATCCGCACCGAAAGTAGGCAGACCCGATAACAAAGCTTGGAGCTTCCTCAACTCGTCGGCTAATTCTTCGGCTTCGTTTCTTGCTCTCTTCACGACACGGACTCCCTTGGCAATCTCTTCATCTTTCTTCGCTTCGTAACTTTCAATTAGTTCCACATCGAGAGCGGTACTGGTATTCCTCTTCGGTACATAAACACCCTTGCTCAGAGCTGATCCCACAACAGTACCCATCCCGGAAAAATAAAATAAATTGTCGAAAAACTCTTCGGGTATTGGCTGGAAGGGTTTCTTATAAGGCTGCTGCGGTGGCCTTTTTCTAACCTCTTTGGGCTTTTCTGGTTCTGCTGGTTTCCCTTCCGGATTTTTAGGCTGGGCTGGAACCCTTTCTGGCTTTTTAGGCTGAGCTGGAGCCACTTCGGGCTTTTTAGGCTGGGCTGGCTTTGGGCCTGGATTTTCAGCTGGCGCAGCCTGTACAGCAGATTTTGGAGGCTGAGCTGGAGGCTGCGCTGGAGGCTGAACTGGAGGCTTGACTTGAGGCTGGGCTGGAGGCTGGGCAGGTTTTTCAGGCTTGGGTGGTGGATGGACAGGTTTTTTCTGAGCGGGTTGCTCAAGTTGCTGTTTAACACTTCCTGGGGCTATTCCAGCCACAACTGTGGTCACCCCTTCCACAGGACCTATGGATGTAGGAGGTACGGGTTGTTCCACAGGCGCAGGTGCTTGTTCCACAGGTGGTGGTTGTAAAACTGCTTTATCTGCACCTTCTGGTGGTATTCCGGCCACAACCATTGTTTCCGCTTCTACTTGGATGGATTTCGGAGGAACAACTTCCGGTTGCGCTTCCGCCCCTGCAGGAGGAATTCCAGCCACCGTGGTTGTCTTAGGCTCGACCGTGCCAATCGGCTGAGGTGCTAAAGCCGGTTGCACGGTATCGGCAGGTGCTATGCCAGCCACAGTGGTGGTTGTCGTTTCAACTGGTTTTGCAGGTTGCGGTTCTATTGCGGTTGGGGCGCTTCCTGGAGGTGGAATACCTGCCACGACCGTTGTTTTCGCTTCTACCGGTTCAGCCGGTTTCGGTGCTAATTCCGGTACCTCTTGGACTTCCGGTACGACGTGGATAACTTCCGGAGAAGACGCTTCAATATTGGCCTCTAATTCGACGCTTAAATCAAGATCAACGTCTTTGAGAGCCGAAACTGCGTCACTAGGCACTTCGGCTGCTTTCGGCGCCTCATTCTCAATCGCTTCGGCTTCCACTTTCGGCTCAGCCTCAGGTGTCACTTTTTCAGTGTCACCGCCAGGTAGCGTAACGGTAGTTTCGTCCATATCGGGTTTGGGTTCTTTCTTTTTGACAACTTTCTTCTTTGGTGCGGGTTTGGCAGGTTCTTTTTTGGTTTCCTGCCCCGGTATATTCAGCTTTCCTATTTTCCTTGGACCTGTTATTACATAAATTACATAAAAATTGAATTAATTATTCATCCAGCTATTTCAAAAGTGATGAGATCAGCAATCAATTCCTCTTCCAATTTTATTTTATCGATTATTAAAGCATGAAAAAGAAAGAAAAAATGAATCGTAAAATGTTTATTTCTATTATTTTAGAAGTATATTCCCTTGTATGTGCCATGCGTAGCCCACACCACCCCCCCCCCAAAAAAAAAAGCCCTCCCGTCTTTTCCTACATCACCCCCTCCCCCTCCTCCCCCCTCCCCCTCCCCCTCCCCCCCCCCACGGCCAAATAGTTCCTCGCTTTGCCCACTTGTCTTCAACGCCGGGGCTTTCCCGTCCTCTCCCTCACTACCCCTCTCCCCCCCCCCCCCCCAAATAGTTCCTCACCTTGCAAACTTTTCTTCACCGTCGGGGCTTTCCCGTCCTCCCCCGCACCTCCCCCCCCCCCCCCCCGCCAAATAGTTCCTCACCTTGCCCACTTTTCTTCACCGTCGGTGCTTCCGCCTTGCTCTGGAACGCTGCCAGACGATCTTTCGCTGATCTATAAATAGATTTCACAAAGGATGGGCCCTAACATTGGACACCAATCATTTCATTATTTATTTAATTATTTTAGTTCACGGTTTTTTCCATTAGCTTAAACATCTGAAAATTACGGGTGTATGTTGAAAATAAGATATATTTTTATTCCAGTTTTTTTTCTGAGTCCCTGGATATTTTTCGAGTTTTTCACAGATGTCAACCGGAAGCATTCTTGAGCATATCATCGGTCTCAGACTGTTACGCAGATTTCAAAAACCAACATTTGAGACGGAGCTATTAAATCTACAACTACATTATTTTAAATGTTTAAACTAAAAGAAAACAATGTGGAAAAAATCCCAAGAATGCCTTGAAGAAAAGGTCCTCATTTTGTCGTTCAATTTACTGTAATGACGTGTCAATTTAATTGCATGAGAAATTTCTCTACTGCTTTAAAAAAAATTTTAATTAGAAAAAAAAAATTATTGTGTATATTTGAACAACGCAAACTAAAGCGACAATGGTTTAGCAACAACAAATATCAAAATAACTACAGCTAAAAATAACACAAAAATAACATCCACTGCCAGTGGCGGATCCGGGGAAAGTGGGGGGGGGGGGGAGATTGGGGGGGGGGGGCAAGGGTTGAAACCCTTCACACCCCCACCCTCTCTCTATATTCGAAAAAGAGTTACACTGTTAAACCTTATGTTTTCATTTAAAAAAAAATGACAAAATTTTCCAATTGCACTGATCAAAGGTTAATGGGTTAAATAATATAAAGAGCACTGTAAAAGAGCGTAGATATTGTTTTTCACGAACATAAAATGTAGTATGATTATCAATACAGTTTTGATCCAATACATCTTTTTAGATTTAGTTATTATTTTTTTTATATATATTTGTTATTTAAGACACAATGGTGCATATATTTAGAAAATGTTGACCAAAAACAAGCAAAGCAAAAAGCCTTCGATCGAGGCATTATATACTGTTAATTCTAGGAATTCTGTTCTCTTGTCATTATTTTTAAGGGTGTCCTTATTTTTATGATATATTAGACTTATTCTGAATTCACATGAAGCATTATTGACCAGAAGGAAAATGTTGACCTTTGGATTTTGAATACAAACAACTGCAATATTTGTTATCTTTTGCAAAACGGTCAACATTGGAAAATGATTGACTCGGGAATCGACCAATCAGATTCCTGTATTTACCCAAGTCATGTCGTTGTTATAAAACAGCTGACCTCTGTGCTAATCTTTCAGCTGTGTATAAATACAGAGCGAATTAATATTTTAAAAAGTAGTTCCCATCTTTTATGAGTACTATTTTCGCGGTATCCTCGGTGGGTCT
>OX457031.1:1830345-1864837 GCA_949752745.1 Protula sp. h YS-2021 | reverse complement strand
CTTAATTGGAGGTGGTCTTTTCGAGAGGTCATACTGCACTAAATAACGCCCACGTTGTTTTGATGACGTTTTCTGTGACGTAGAGTGTCGCAATAGTTTTGCGTTGCAAATTTCGCAATGATATTAGAATTTGACGTGCATTCATTCTTGATCCTGGATCCTTAATTAGTGCTTTCACAACCATTAGCTCCCCTCGCCTCCTACTTTCATATCCGGTAATTATTTTAATTGACACTTGTATATATATTGATACAACAAATACTTTTAACCAAACAAAATGCATGCCCTAATTTCTGCACACCACAAACATTGCTTTAAGCAACGCACTTCTACAAAAGTCTAGGGCAAAATAGTAATTTACTGGCTAAAAGTGGATGACATTATTACTTTTATAATTGAAAACGGAAATCGTTTCGATTTTTTCCCACAATGCTGTTGATGACCAATCAAAACACAATACAAAAACAAACCCGTTTCTCTGTTTTGGCTGGAGGGATATCTTCGTGACCTTGACCTCGATAGGATTGCTCTCTTTTGCAATGCATTCCTAAAATTAATTAAATGAGCATCAATTCTTTAAAGGCATTCTCCTTTAGCTTCGATCGAATCATGTAAAAATTAGCAAAATTTCTCCCTAAATTTCTGAAAACAGAAATTTCTGACGAAATAAGATCACGCAACACATGAGACCACCTCACAAATAGTATCACAGCATCACTGGGGCCACCACACAAACAGGATCGTTCGACAACTGGAACCACCTCACAAATAGGATCACCCCGCAGCCGGGACCACCTCACAAATAGGATCACCCCACAGCTGGGACCATCTCACAAACAGGATCACCCCACAGCTGGGACCACCTCACAAACAGGATCACCCCACAGCTGGGACCACCTCACAAATAGGATCACCCCACAGCTGGGACCATCTCACAAACAGGATCACCCCACAGCTGGGACCACCTCACAAACAGGATCACCCCACAGCTGGGACCACCTCACAATTAGGATCACCCCACAGCTGGGACCACCTCGCAAACAGGATCACCCCGCAGCTGGGGCCACCTCACAAACAGGATCACCCCGCAGCTGGGACCACCTCACAAACAGGATTGCCCGAGAACTGGAACCACCTCACAAATAGGATCACAACGCCACTGGGACCACCTCACAAATATGATCACCCCACAAATGGGACCACCTCAAAAACAGGATCACTTCCCTATAATGGGACCACCTCACAAACAGGGTCACCCTAAAGCTGGGACCACCTCACAAACAGAACTACTTTTCAATGGTTCAGTTCTGTTAGTGGTCCTTTTTCCAGGGTTCACTGCACATATTCTAAACTCCCCCTCCCCCTTCTCACCTCCCTTCACTTTTTTTTTCATTTTCTAAGGAAACAAAAGTGGTCTGTTAATAAACATTCCTGGCCATAGGGAAAACTTTGTTTAAAAGTTGTTCTCTTTATGTTAAAAATACCTTTTGCATAATTACCAAATTCATTTGAAATACTTCTGGGTCCCAAATTTGACACCAGTTAAATTATTCGAAATCGTCCTGTATATTGTAAAAGAAGTTGAAAATAATTAAGTACCAAACTAGGAGTACAAATTTATTAACTCAAAAATGTTTTTAAAAGAGTTAAAAAATTTTTTATATAGCGAATTACAGTAATCCCTCGTTTTATTTAACGCCCGAATGTCCGAAATTTTAGAGAGTATTGTTACGATATTCGCACGTGTTTATTTTAGCGATATTTACGGAAAATTATCCGGAACGTTCTTAAAGGGAATAAACGTAACTGAAAAGAAACGCATCTACAACAGCCCCCCTGTAAATAAAAACATCTTCACATTGGATAATGACAACCGCCCTTAGAAGGCCCGCTTAAGTAATACGATGCATCATTCTTGTGACATCCATGCATGGAGTGTCCCCTTTCTTTTTCTCTCGTACTATTGGTGACAGAGCCAAGTTTCTTTCTCTGTTCCTAGGCAACCCGATTATGTCATTATGATATCCCAAAAGGAGTAGTTTTTGCGTGACCCTGCCAGATGGGGCCACCTTTGGTGTGGGGCAATGGAAATAGCTTGTTTATTTCGCTATCCATGCCAAAAAAAAAAAAAAAAAAAAAAAAAAAAAAAAAAAAAAAAAAAAAACGAAAAGTGTTCATTTTGAGCAGTAACACTTGTGTTCTTATTCAAGTATAAAGCTATCACCTTTACTATCCTCCACCGATCGAAGAGCTTAAAAAATCAATTCAAGTTCAAAATCTTTTAAAAACTTTCAATCAATCAATCAATCAATCAATAACAAAAAATAACGCCTATAATTACTAGATTTCCCCAAATCAATAACATATTCAAATTAAAATTAAAAATTAAAAATTGCAATAAAAAGACATATCGATCTATTGAATATCTCTTAGACCATCTCATATTGCAGTTACTACATGTCACAATTTACGAGATTTCTAAATAAATCAAAAATTTCCAGATAATTTGTCACTACAAAAAGCAAAATATTTTTATCGGTTATTTCCCAAAATTGCAGAGCTTCTGCTCAAAGCAAATTCAACAGAGTCAACTAATACTTATATTCATTACAAAAATCACCTCGAACGGGTCTATTGAAAAGTGGTCCTGTTTGTGAGGTGGTCCCATTTGTGAGGGGATCCCATTTATGAGAGGTCCCATTTGTGAGATGGTCCTGTTTGTGAAGTGATCCGATTTGTTGTCGTTGTATTTGTGAGGTGGTCCCATTTGTGAGGGGATCCCATTTATGAGAGGTCCCATTTGTGAGTTGGTCCTGTTTGTGAAGTGATCCGATTTGTTGTCGTTGTATATGTGAGGTGATCCCATTTGTGAGGGGTCCCATTTGTGAATGGTCGTATTTGTCAGGTAGTCCCATTTGTGAGGGGGTCCCATCTGTGAGGGGGTCCCATTTGTGAAGGGTGCTGTTTGTGAGGGGATCCCATTTGTGAGGGGGGTCCCATTGCAGAGTGGTCCTATCCTGGGATTCCGCTTCAGTGCCAATAACAATGCGTTTAATCATGAAAAGAGCTTTTTCGGAATGGCTTTTTTTACAGATGGAAAGGGCCTGTCCTTGAACCTAAATGTCAGCCATAGAAGCTTGTTTGTGACTGCGTGTGGACACTTAGGTGATATTTTAGGGGGAGGGGGAGGGAGGGAAGGGGGGGGGGAGGATGGAATGACAAAATGTTCAACTCGTAATTACATCACAACTGCAAGACATTGCATTTGCTTCCATTTTCAGAGTGGTTTTTTTGTGCAGGGGGAGAGGGGGAGGGAGGGGGAAGGGAGGGGGAAGGGAGGGGGAAGGGGGAAGGGAGGGGTGATATGTCGAGTGGGTAGGGGTTGTACCATTATCCCCCAGTTTATTGACCTTGTCAAAGTGACAATGGCGGTGGCGGGGGTGGTAGCTAGATCAAATTAGTGTGAATGAAAACAGGGTGAATAACGCGTCTTCTTCTTCTTAAGGGGGTGGCCCTTGCCAAGGTGTTGTTGCTTTTTTTCCGATAGAAGAATCCAACCATCCGTGGCTTCCATGCTCCGAATCTAGGACGGACGAAGTCGCCGTAGTTTCTCGCCTGGGGACCTTTTTTGTACGAAAAGATCTTTTTCTCAGTTTTAAAATTGCAGTTCCAGATCAATACAGAACCTGGCATTGGTCAGCAAGGGCCATATTAATAAAAGTTAACTTTGCAGTTAACTGCTCCGTTGACACCCAGAACATCCGAAAGTAAATTCAGAAATTTAACCTGTTTCACAAACAAAAATCCACCTAATATTGTTTGAGGATGCAGCTAGATCAACCGATTTTCTCTTCTAGGAGTGCAGTTAACTGCAAAGTTAGCCACTCTGAATACCAGGGTAGGGGCCAGGTTCATAAGAGTTAACTGCACAGCTTCTTGGTGTAGGGTTAACTGCGCAGTTAGCTTTCTTGCCTACGGCGGCAGATTGTTAAGTGAAGTTTCAGTTAGTGCAGTCCTCAAAATGGCTTTGCATAATTTACATAATTCATATAATTTAATCAAATAAATTTAATTATTAAAATATGTGAGAGTAGTGGGTGGGAATGGTGGCATTCTGATGGGGGCATTCGAGGGCATACATGTAGAGACATATGATTTTTTCCAAGTTCTGGGGTGGGGAGGGGGGTGGCACTCAAGTATCAACTGCGTGGCCATGACTTTTGAAAACGACCCCTAAATGCGCAGTGCAATGATTGATATATCGTATTACCCCCCTCCCCCGCCCCCTGCCTTTGATCCAAACACGGAGTATATTTCCAAAAGAACCCCCACCCCCCCACCCACCTACCCCCTCCTATTTCGTACATAAAGCAGACTCTATGTTATTGTAGCCCTTAGCGGAATGCTAAATAGGCGCATTATAATAAAAACAACCAATAATAATAATAATAATAATAATAATAATAATAATAATAATAATAATAATAATAATAATAATAATAATAATAATAATAATAATAATAGCAATAATAATAATAATAATAATAATAATAATAATAATAATAATAATAATAATAATAATAATAATAATAATAATAATAATAATAATAACAACAATAACGACAATAATAATAATAACAATAATAACGCAGAACACTGAATGAACATTTCTTTAACGAAACTAACACTCTGCGTGGGCCGCGTCTGGCTTCAAAATTACCATCCACCACTTTCTCTACTTTTTTTTTGGACACGCATGGTAACACATATGATACAAAGTGCTACCCCCACCTCCCCCCCCCTCCACCCTCAGGAGGATTTTTCATTTCTGACACTAATGAAGAATACTTACGATTTAAAAATAAAAAAGCTTTCTTTAAAACGTTCATTTTACACTTTAATTAATAAAACCGTTTTTCTTCAATGACTACGGTTTTATAATACATTTTATTCCATAATTATGAGATCTTAATATTTCAGAAAGTTTTGAAATAAAGTTAAAGGTTTCGATTTATTCCATTTTCATATTGCTTTCCTCGTAGAAAATAAAATTGTTATAAAGTAAAATGTATAGAGTGTAATTGATAAAGATCAGGGAAAACTAAACAATTACATAAAATGGATAATTTATCAATATTTAACTCATGCAAACTCAATGCATGACGTCACAGCTACGGTGTAATAAACTGCACTTAAAATGACGCAATGATGAAATTATCACGCCCCCATTTCCTTGTGTGATATGAAAAAAAACCGTGGGTTGGTAAATTTGGTAAAAACTTATTGGGGTTCGCTCTCATAACCCCAGTTGAATACTAACTGTCAGACTGTAGCAGTTCATTGAGTAATCGTTGCTAATCTCTGCAACCGTTCCCAAGCAATATCACTAAGCTTTCTAGGATTTACTCTTTTAAAAGAATCCCAAACGAGTTGACCTTTCGCTTTCACGTTTGCAGTCCCTAGAAGAAATCCCGTGTGTGTGTATGTGTGTCTGTGTGTGTATGTGTGCGTGTCTCTCTGTATGCACACCGTTAATTTAAAGAGCTACATAAAATAACGTCAGATAAAGGTCTCGAACAAATTAATTATTGTGATTAATAATTAACAGTCTGTTTTTTTTTTACCAAAGTATTGCTAGTCCAGGGGTTAAGATGTATACTCCAGGTTTGGAGTAAACTTGTTTTTAATTGGATGCGCAAACACTATTGATTTTAAAAGCAAGCATTTCGTCCAGGTTAGGTTGTGCTGAATAAACATTTAATTAATTGATACTCTTCCCCAGCAAGACGTTATTCGTTTTTAAACGTTTGAGCAGTTGTAAACAATGGTTTATATTTTTCAATGAAAGCGACGTTTTTTTCCTCTCTTCAAGCTTCTAAAAAAATTAATTAATTATTTAATTATTTTTCTTTTATAGTGCAATTGATTTGTTTGAAAGTTTTATAAAATTTTAAATCAAAGCTAGATATTGTTGAAATTACTAAACATAAAACGTCTAAAAGACGCTAAGAAACTAGGAGGGCAGAGCGTAAGTCGGGGAAAGTTAGCTGCCTGCGTTTGAAAGGTGTCATAAATAAGCCCGGTGGAGTCTGTTGCTTGGCACTTTAACTTTGCTAAGCTCAACAGGACAAACTACTAATCTTTCTTCAAAATACGAATCACTGCACCGTTTTTTGGCATCGATATTTGCTGTTGACTTTGCAAATGGAGAGGAGAAGAGTTGCAGATATCGTTTTAATGAAAATTGTTTGAATAAATAAAATAGTAGGTGTGCCCCCTGCCATCCATTTAGAACTTGACATTATTTTTGCAGTGGTGTATATGTGCCTTGAACGCACTTCCCCCTTAACAAAACCTATGGGTTTGATTATAGCCTGGGGATTAACCGTAGGAAGAGCTAGCTGGAGCATTTGCCGTCATATTTGAGGACCTCACATCCCGGATATCACATTCTTATATAGAGTGCTTAAAAATAACACTTTTATTTAGTCTGTACACCGCAGACTCTTGCAGGTTATTGCCTTCGTGTGACAGTGTCCCCTCTAAATTTGATCAAGAGTTAGAATAGTTTTAACACGGAGAGGAATCTACAGGAAAGTACAAAGAGACCGCACAGCTTCAAAACATCAGGTAAGACTTATATCTCACTATCCTTTAATTATTATTTATTTATTTATTTATTTATTTTTTGCTATGGTTCATTACTAATCATTAATTTTTATTCTATCACTTATTTAAGTTTTTTAATGTTTTTAATGTTTTACTTTTAATGCTTTATTTTTTAATGTTTTATTTTTAATGCTTTATTTTTTACTGTTTTATTTTTAATGTTAAGTTTGTTTCTAGTTTTATTTCATATATTTTCCATTGATCCTTAAAGTAAAATTTAAATCATGAATTTTAAAACCGAAAGAGAGAGAATGACAGAAAGAAAGAAAAAAGGCAAGAAAGAAAGAAAGAAAGAAAGAAAGAAAGAAAGAAAGAAAGAAAAGAAAAGGACAATAAACATTTTATGGGCTCAACGACTATTATGTAGTGGAATTGTCAAAGATTTCTCTGCAAAAAATCTGTGAAAAAACGACGGTTTTTTAGATGGGCACAGATCACTTCTGGTCCATTTCGGGTAACCGACCCATAAATCACATTGAAGCCCGAGAATTAAAGACCAACCACAGGAACCAACCAGAAAGTAGTCTTATTTTAGAGCTGGTTTTATTGTAAAGGTGGTCTTATATGAGAGTTGGTCTTATATGAAAGGTGGTCTTATTTTAGAGATGGTCCTTTTTAAAGGTTGTCTATTTTATAGGTGGTTTTATTTTGGAGGTGGTCTTATTTTAAAGGAATTTTTTTAAAGACAGTGATTGAAAAAAGGACCTGCAAAAAGCGGTCACAATTCTGAGGTGGGTCCAAAGAAAGGCTTTACGGCACTAATTGTACACACAAAAAAAAACGTATTAGCCCCCCAAAATAGCACTGATAATAAAAATATTAACCGCCAAGAGTAGCACCAATAATTGAAAATCAATTCAAAATTAGGACTGAACGGGGAGGGTAAACTGGGATACGCCTTCGTAGAGAGATGGGTGAAGGTACTGGACGGTAGAGGGCGCAGCGGGGGATGGCGGGGGGGGGGGGGGGGGGGGGGGGAGGAGGGGGAGGAGGAGGTTCCAAAAAAAGAACCTCTCGACGTTTTGCGTTTGTATTTAATAAACGAAGCGTTGTTTTGTCACGGTTTCCAACACAAACAATGCTGAAAATATTAAGAGAGCTAATAAATAAATATAAAACATAAATAGAAATGCAAAAATTGACGGCATTTTAAGACAGGGTGAATCTAAGCTTTTATTTGTTTTGTTGTTTTTTTTTTTTTTTTGTTTTTTTTTTGCCTTAACAAGTAGTCATTTGTCAGGGGTAAACAAAGATCAATTATATCGTTTCCTTCCATTAAAAAACCTACTCGAACAAACACTTGTAAAAAGCGATACAGTCTTTTCACTGAATATGTCGACCAATATCTGGAAAAAAAGCAATGATTACATTTGAGAAAATGTTTTCTTCTTTTTCTTCTTCTTCTTCTTCTTCTTCTTCTTCTTCTTCTTCTTCTTCTTCTTCTTCTTTTTCTGCTTCTACTCCTTTTTCTTCTTCTTCTTCTTCTTCTTCTTCTTCTTCTTCTTCTTCTTCTTCTTCTTCTTCTTCTTATCATTATTATTATTATTAGTGGTAGTATTAGTAGTTTTAGAAGAAATAGCAGTTTTAGTAGTAGTAGTGGTAGTAGTAGTTGTGGAAGTAGAAATAGTACTTGTAGCAATTGTAGTAAAAATAGCAATACAGTATTATTGTTACTATAATGGTTGTTATATTTCAGAATTTTACTAGTAGTAGAAGACGAATTAGTAGTAGCAGTAGTGGAAGCTTTTGTAACAGTAGTAGGAGTTTTAGTGATAAAGAAATTAGAACTCAGCAAAAATTCCCATGGGTGGGATTGATCAGGAGGGCTGCAAACTAGTGACATTCACTTTTGTCTTCCAGCTGCAGCTGCTATTTCTTTCAGGTGCAGCTGCAATTTCCATCATCCATTTTTTTTCTTTTCATCCGCAATTTCCTCATTGACGATTTATTAAACCAAAATTTCCGCCTTTTTATTTCTGAATTTCCACCATCAGAGATTTTTTCTTTTTATTTTTTTTCACAAATTCCACTCCCACTTTATTTCACAAGTTCCTGCGCAGTGTTTGAAAAAAAAACAGTTTCAGTTGCATTCGATCCAACGATTCCTGCAACTGGCAATCCGCATCCCACAACTAGCGATCCGCATTCCCACAACTAGTGGTCCGCATATATGCAACTAGCGATCGACATCCCGGCAACTAGCGATCCAAATTTCCACAACCAGCGATCCGCATTTCCGTAGCTACCGATCCAAATTCCCACTACTAGCGATCTGCGTTCCAGTAACTAGCGATTTGCATTCCCGTAGCTACCGATTCGCATCCCCACAACTAGCGATCTGCATTCCAGTAACTAGTGATCCGCATTCCCTTAGCTAGCGATCTGCATTCCCATAGTTAATAATCTGCATTCCAGTAACTAGCGATCCGCATCCCCGTAGCTACCGATACGCATTCCCACAACTAGCGATGTGCATTCCAGTAACTAGTGATCCGCATTCCCGTTGCTAGTGATGTGCATTCCCATAGTTAGCGATCTGCATTCCCTTAGCTAGCGATCCGCATTCCCGTAGCTACCTATCCGCATTCCAACAACTAGCGATCTGCATTCCAGTAACTAGTGATCTGCATTCCAGTAACTAGCGATCTGCATTCCCATAGCTAGCGACCGCTGTCCTGCAATATTTACCAGTATAAGGAAAATCACGCTCTGAGAATGCGATGACGTCATCCTGGTAATATGCAGCATATCCTGCGAGTGTACACCTATTCCTATACTTTACATAAAATGCTGCCCGAAAGCATTTATTATCTATTTTTTGTTTATTTATAGCATTAATTTGCATATCATTTGCATATCATTTGCCTGTCATTTGCCCATGAGCGTCACAGTTGTTGAATGTCGTGTGTCTTTTCATATATAAAGTATGCCAAAAAAAAATCCTAACCCAGTTGACCTAGTTTGCTTGAGAGTTCATGACCTGACCGACTTTGATTCGTTCTTTGATTGGTTGACAAGGACGAGATTCTCGAGAAGCACGAGACTGTGATTCGGCTTACAGGATGTGTGTCCAATAATGTTGTGTTTGAATCATTTTATTACAGCGCAAATAACAACTCCCTGCCCCCCCCCCCCCCCCCGCCCAATTCCCTTGGCAGACAGTTTCATTTCATGTTACAAGGCTCACACAAAACTATGTAACAGCGAAGCGGATTACAGCCACTAGTGTCCCGACTATTACGAGGAATAGAAAAGTGTTTTAAATCAACATGCGATGGCCTTTTGCCATAACGATTTTTTTTAAAAAGTTTTATTACCAAGTTTAATGGGCCATAAGAAATAGATTTCATAGGTAATTAGTGGTCTGTTTAGGTATCCTCTCGCCCTGAGAGAAAATGAGACCCTGGATCTTATTAGCTTAAAAAATAGTGGCCGGAGTAATACAAAGTCAAGCAAATGTGAGTAAATATCTCAAGGCAAAGGAAATGCAGAGGTGTGTCTCGAAAAAAAAAACACCGCCAATGCAAAGTACTTCATTCTGAGAACGCTTTATGATTCTCTAATGACATGAAATGTTCTAAAGCGAGATATAGGGTGAGTAAAAAAAAGGACACGCACGCATGGTGAGATGTTTTTGAAAAGTTTTACTTTGCGCCCTCTGGACACACTTCCAGAAAGCTTTTCTTGCATTTCGCCTTTTCATCTTTTTTGGGTTCATCTGTCTGTTTTATTGTTAAATTGCTTTTGATAATTAGATTTTATGCATGGCGTGCTTTGGATTCTAGCTTATCAAAGAGACATTAAATAGAATTCTGGGCGTAGGAGGGAGGGGGGGTGGATGGCTTGGACGAGTTGTTCTTGCCCCACCCCTCACTTTTTATAACCCCCCCCCCCCGTCCGCCGTCCCAAGCAGCGTCGCCAACCTCACCCAAATCCAGACAGTTCCAGAATAGGAGAGAAGTTTCTAAATATAGTGGTCTGAACTACGAGCAGCGTACAGTGAGACTGAACTAAAATGACTCAATTTCCGGGGGTGGTCCCCAATTTCCGGTGTGGTCCCAATATCCGAAGTTGTCCTAATTGGTTATATTTGTCTCAATTTCCGGTGTGGTCCCAATTTGTCAGGTTTGTCCCAGTTTCCGGTGTGGTCCCAGTTTCCGGTGTGGTCCCAGTTTCCAGGGTGGTCCCAATATCCGAAGTGGTCCCAATTTCTCAGGTTTGTCCCAGTTTCCGGGGTGATCACAGTTTCCAGGGTGGTCTCCAGATCCGGGTTGGTCCCAATTTTCGGGATGGTTCCAATTTGTCAGATTCGTCATAATGGAAAGGACGTGAAAGGGAACTATTTTGTTAAGTGAATTTCTCGAATTAAGCAACACAATGAACATTTTGTGAAGAAATTTACAAGCCTAAGTGCTGTTTTTGAGTATTGGTTTACAAAAAAGGAGCAATTTTGTTATCGTTTTGAGGCAACAACCTTCGTTCTATCAGACAACGGATTTTCCCACCCGTGCCCGTCCTGTACCTAGTCCAGACCCTCCACCCCTCCCCCACCCCCACCTTCCGCCCTACCTAGATCCCAGGAATCCCGTACACTCTGTCATTAAACTGCATCTACCCCGTTTTTCGGAGATCCAGACTTGGAAACAACCTTCGTTCTTTCAGAGTATGGATCGCCATCAATTGTTTCTCCACCCACCCACCCCCCTCCACCCAACCCCCACCCCGTAAACATTTACTATTTTAGGGCTGCACTTAAGCTTAATGCATTTGTTTCAATAGCGAATTGTTATCAAATAATAACGACAAAACAGCAAATAATTTCTATCGTAGCCTGCTATCACAACCCTCCACTTTCAGTCCGTCAGACCCGTTATGAATAAACATTGTTGTAACACATTTATCAACAGAAAACTATTTCTATGTTTTTTTTTTAAACAATCACATTATTTATGCCTGTTTCTCCTGCTGTGCTATATTAATTCTGAAGAATATAGTTTAGGAGCCTTACAAAATGCTAAAAATTTATTATACCAGAGTATCCAAGATTTCGTTTTTGGTGTCATTTAAGATCAGTAGGTTACATCAGCTTCGCTAAAAAGTGATTGCTGTACGAGCTATTGAACAAAAATCTCTCGCTTGCCCCTAAGTATATTAAGGAGCCACTCACCCCCCCCCCCCCCCCAAACCCGCCTGGAGTACGTAATGTAAAAAAAGCCCCTACTCCTACACACACCTACACGATAAAATATGAAACATTACCTATCGAATATAGCAGTCTTAAATACCCATACATAGCAGGAGGGGTGGGGGGAGGGGGGAGGGGGGGTTTCCATAAGCACTTTCTGGATGGCCCTGAAGTTCTATCGAAATGCACTACCAGAAAACTAACCGTTTATATCACTGCTAAGTAGTCACTGCTCTTTCGTCTAATTGAGTATACCGTGTTTACATAAATCTCGCTTTGACCAATCAAAGAAAACAGCTTATTGATGGCGTCCCCAATTACCTCTTAAATATGATCTAATGTTATTAATACATTCCGTAATAAGTTCAGTGTGAGGTATATTAAGAAAATAGCAATAGTTTATTGGGAGCGCTTGTCACAATGTTTTGTTTTTTTTTTTCTTGTTTTTTTTTTCTTTTTTATTTATTTATTGATTTTTCTTTCTTTTTTTTTTGCAGGGGGGGGGGGGTGAGGGGGCGGAGGCGGGGGAGGAACGTATTAAGGTGCTTACAGTTGGGGTGGGGGGGGGGCATATTGAGAAACTCCAGCACATATTGGATGATCTGATGATGTTAGAAAATCGATGACTTATATTATAGTTTGAATGTTTGATAAAAATCAGAAACGTTTTAAAATGAGGGATCTTATTTTAAATAGGCTGATATTATCTCACATATCGTATATGGCCGCAGAAATGGAAAACCCCTCCCCCTCCCCCTCCATCGCCCGACACACACGTGGGCTTGCCATAGCGGGTGGTGGTGGTGGTGGTGTGGTGGAGAGGGTGGGGGGGGGGCACTTGCGTAGACATTGGTCACCATACGTGTGCACAACCTCCAAACTCGAAAAAGAAAATACATATTTTCTAACTAAACGCGGACTCACTGTTTCACGCCCCTAAAAGCGGAGTATCAAGGAAAGAAAAAAAAGAAAAAAGAAAAACAACGCATTTGCCAAATTTTATATTTATGAATACAGGCGCAGTATACACCTGTCGTTGCTATAAAACAGCTGACCTCTAGACAGATCTATCTGTTGTGTATATCCACAAAGCGGAAGGATTTAAAAAATAGTCCCCTCTCCCCATTTAAAGAGTACCTTTTTTCACAGAAACCCCAGTGGGTTTGCGGAGCAACAAGGTTTAATGCAAAATGGCCCGAAGCACTATACAGAGGTTGGCTGATGCACAACAACGCTCAAACTTAAGTGCAGAAGGGTGTATGCCCCTCCCCTTCTTCTCCCCCACCCCTCCCCACCTTTTTGTGTTTTTTTATTTGGATGTGGAGTGCGGTTCCGAAACAATTCAACTTTTATAGGAAACGCGGAATAAAAATTACCCACCATTTTTTTAACGAAACTGGCATCCCGCGCTGACCGCGTCTCGTCTCCAAATCAAACTGCACCCTTCTTTCCCCGAGTTTTTTATTTATATCTTTTAAAATTTTGGACACGCATAATTTTACATTTGCTATCAAGCACCCACCTCCCCCCTATTCTCTGGGGGATGAGGGGGAGAGGGGGGGAGGAGGGAAGAGGGAGTCACCCCCCTCGTCATCACTTCTATGTCACTGTTTCTATCAGCAATTACTCGATATCTTCTCCACGCTTTCATAGTTATTGCTACAGGGCTTGTGTACGAGGAATGACAGAGGTCTCCCAAGTCGGCGCAACTCCGTTTTTATTTTCCCACAGCTACTGACATTGTCTTCTTCTAGCAAAACTTCTCAATAACTTACATTAGTTATTTTAACTCAAATTCATACTCAAAATTAGTCTTAAACTCAGGTTTCGAAGTCACTTTGTTGTTATAAAATGGCCGACCTCTGAGGAAAATCTATCTGTTATATGTAAACACAGGGCGGACTGATATTTTAAAAAGTAGTTCCTTTCTTTTCTGAGTACTATTTTCGGGGAATCCCCAGACGTTCTAAGGAGTAAAAGGTGTTATACACAACAGACTGAACCCCCATAGAGGTTGGCTATTGGACAACAACGAATTCACTTAAACATTTTTGTTTTTCAAATTCAAATTATGACATCAAAAACTATACGGAGTTCAAGGCTTTTATGTGGGCAGCGGCAGAAATGCTTGTATAACGAAATTAGATAAATAAAGTACTTTAAATCACCTCCTTGCTGGCTTCCTACAACATCCATGCTGGCTGCCTACTACCTCCATGCTTGCTTCCTACCACCTCAATGCTGGCTTTCTACCACCTCAATGCTGGCTTTCTACCACCTCCATGCTGGCTTTCTACCACCTCCATGCTGACTTCCTACCACCTCCATTCTGACTTCCTCCCACCTCCATGCTGGTCTCTTGCCACCTCAATGTTGGCTTCCTACCACCTCCATGCTTACTTCCTCCCACCTCCATGCTGGCTTCTTACCACCTCCATGCTGGCTTCCTACCACCTCCATGTTGGCTTCCTACCACCTCCATGCTTACTTCCTCCCACCTCCATGCTGGCTTCTTACCACCTCCATGCTGGCTTCCTACCACCTCCATGTTGGCTTCCTCCCACCTCCATGCTGACTTCTTACCACCTCCATGCTGGCTTCCTGCCACCTCCATGCTGACTTCTTACCAACTCAATGCTGGCTTTCTACCACCTCAATGCTGGCTTTCTACCGCCTCCATGCTGGCTTTCTACCACCTCCATGCTGGCCTCTTACCACCTCCATGCTGACTTCCTACCACCTCCATGCTGGTTTCCTACCACCTCCATGCTGACTTCTTACCACCCAAATGCTGGCTTTCTACCACCTCAATGCTGGCTTTCTACCGCCTCCATGCTGGCTTTCTACCACCTCCATGCTGGCCTCTTACCACCTCCATGCTGACTTCCTACCACCTCCATGCTGGTTTCCTACCACCTCCATGCTGACTTCTTACCACCCAAATGCTGGCTTTCTACCACCTCAATGCTGGCTTTCTACCGCCTCCATGCTGGCTTTCTACCACCTCCATGCTGGCCTCTTACCACCTCCATGCTGACTTCCTACCACCTCCATGCTGACTTCCTCTCACCTCCATGCTGGCATTCTACCACCTCCATGCTGGCTTTTTACCACCTCCATGCTGGCTTTCTACCACCTCAATGCTGACTTCCCACCACCTCCATACTGGCGTTCTACCACCTCCGCGCTGGCTTCTAAAAGCCTCCATACTCACCTCCACCTCCAGGGAAATATGAGAGACACTAAGGTTCAAATTTGTCAAGGCATTCTAAAATTAATGGATAAAAAAACAACGGACAAACACCAGAACAAGGGTCAATAGGTCAAGTATTAAGAAAGTAACTGTTCTATAAAGTTTTCGTACTTCGCTCGGTCTCTAGACTGTATCCCAGACAATATTCCTTTTACATCGAGAGGTCCCCCTTTTTAGAATGATTTTGCGTGGCAGTTTTATCACTAAAAGCTTTTTTTTTCTCTGCGAATTCAATTGGCTGATGGCACCCTGTATTAGCTGCAACAAATGTCTACTCGATCTGAAATGAAGAGCGATTGTACTGAAAACACGATCGTGAAGTCAGGATATCTTCTTCTCATTGTGTGCGTGTGTGGGAGTGCTGTGAAAGAAATAACTATTTTTGGGGTATTCGTTTGACGGATCCAAAAAAAAAAAAAAAAAGAAGACATCGAAATCTGCAGACGGTTTCATCTTCTGTGCTATTTGGAAGACAACTCTAAAATGTGTTCGCCGAAAACATTGCGATTATTTTGAGTCGATCCCCGTACGCAAAATATGACGTCACCAGTTAATATAACAGTGACAAGGGCCTATTCTTAAATGCTACCTTTCCTTGCGTATGTTTCTAAAGGACGACCCCTAATTATGAATGACTCCCTTATTTTTGAATGACCCCTTATTTGTGAATAACAGCATTTTTATAAATGACCCCTTATTTATGGATGATCTCTTATTTATGAATGAACCTTATTCATGAATGACCCCTTATTTAGAAATGACCCCTTATTCATGAATGACCCCTTATTTATTTGTTGCATTGTTATTTAACATAGGTGGGTACTTTGTTATGGTTTCGGTCACGCGTTGGACGCCTGAGAACAAAACCGAAAGACTTATAGAACTTTTTTTTAAAACACAGTTGTTGACATGTTATGTGTATTTTTTGTTTTTCAAAAGACCATTGTAATAAAAACTATCTTGACCCAGTTTTTACAATGTATTTTTTTTTTTGTGTGTTCGGTATTAGTATTCAAATTCGTCCCTTAGGTCATACAAGCCTCTTGTATTGTTCACCATGGCAACGCTGCTACTGAATGATGTAACCATGGAAACATATCCCTGGCTGGCCATTGAAATAACTAGCGCCATCTGGCGATGAATGGCAGGAATTAGTGTGAATGAGGCGTACTCTCTTTTTTTCTTTTCAGCCCCAAATCCCACTGGAGTTCTATTTTACATGTCTTTTATTGTTCTTCTTTTTTTTCCAATGTCATTTCTACATTGTATAGCTTTCTATCGTCCTTAAAACTCATAAATTCTCCACCTTTTGGGTTAAGGGAAACGGCACCATGAATGCACTGAACTAAACAAAAATCTGTTTCCTAAACAAGGTGTTTTTTTCCTCGTATCTGCAAACATTTCGACATTCATCATTCCAGACATTTGGGTGTTTCACAGTCCTACTCAAACCCTACTTTACTGAATTTTCAAAATCAATCTTTTGGCGAGTTTTTAAGACATTTTAGGATATTCTTACCATATGAACTTACTATATGAACTGGTCATATGAACTTCATACATGAACTTATCATATAAACTTACCACATGAACTTACCACATAATTACCTTTATTAACATATTAAGATTAACACCAGAATTGACCTTATAATCAAACCTGGTATAAATTTCGAAATTCAAAAAAATCATGAAATTTGAAATTTTTGAAATATTTAAGAAATTATTGAAATTTTTGAAATATTTCAAAGCACTGAAAAAAGCACATTTTCACGCTATCTTCAATATATGTTCGTTTTATTTAACAAATACCACTGTCAAAAGAATGCATATTACAAACAAAACCCAAGTCAACAGTCAGCTGTGCTATTTCCCTAAGTATCTTCTCTTACATACTGATTCCAAACAGGATTTAATTTTGTGCCCGATGCATTCGTAGTTATATCCTTATTTCAGTCTTACCTGCAAGTAATCTAACGATATAATGATACCTCCTTATAAAATATAAAAATAATCTTTCTAGGCGTAATTAGTCAATGAGTACTCTAAGTGTGATCGCAATAAAGCACAATTGCAATTGGGCACCTCTTACCATAAATTATAATACTGATTGTTGAACCCAGAGTAGAGCTTAGGCTTAATTCTTTTACACCTGAATTGCGTCCTCTTTCACACAGTCCAAAAGCATCAATAGCTATTAATATGATAATACTACCCTTTTTTGTTACACTTGCAAGCAATCGACAGTCAATGGTTCACCAAAAGTCAGGCAAATTTCAGCGCATGTGTCAAATATGTGTCAAATCTGTGTCAAATATGAGTCAATCGGCAGATGTAATCGACAATCAAAGGTTTATCAAAACCAGGCAGATTTCAGCGAAAGTGTTAAATATTTGTGGTTTAAAATCAGCGAATATGTAAATTCGCTTGACATGTCAGCGAGTTTACACATTCGCAGATTTGACGCATGCGCTGTAACATAGTCGTTGTGACAACTATGCAAGCTGAAAGTCTTTGGCTGACGTTTATAAATGTTTATTTAAAGCATAGATACAGTTGCAGAAGTGACTCAGTTAATTGATTATCGGATTCGGACAGAATTAGGACATAAGGTGCTAACCAATTGTTTGCAGTGGTAAAACATACATTACAATGCCAGACACCTTTCTTATTTGTTTTAAGCGCTAACTCACGCCTGGTTATCTGCAAATAAAAATTTCAAAATACATGACATTTTTACAGTTTTCTGCAAATATTTCATGAAATGTTTATTTCGAAATATTTTTACAAGCCCTGTTTATAACGCCTCGCGTGCCTTGAAAATTTTCACAAATTTCATAACTCATCAAAGGTTTGACGATGAAATACATTTGTAATTGTGATTGTGGTATTTGTTAAATAAAACGAACATATATTGTAGATAGCGTAAAGCTTACGACCTTTGAGTGCTCGGAAACTCTTCAACGTGTATAATTTTTACACACCATTTTTTATTATTTCAGTATAAACGTATAAAATTGAGATATATTGCAGTTGATGGAATCCCCACATTTAATACGCTAAATGAACACGTTTTGGTTTTGAATATATAAATACACAACACGCATTCAGTTATAGCAGGGTAGGTTAACTGATGTCCCAACTGATCCAATCTTTTCAACCCAGAAGAATACTATAGAAGAAAGGTATTTCGAAAATCTTAGACATTCTGCTGTTTTTGGCATGTTTATACAATCCCAAAATGAAACAGCGCACAGAATTTAATTTACCGAAAGTAGTTTGTACATTAGGTTATGTAACTCAATTCGCATTAAAAATGGTGTTCAAAAAGCAAACCAAATTAAGTGTGTTTTTGCATGAAACATCAGAATGTATAAATCATAAAACACCATTCGATATCTACAATATTCATATTGTGGCTATATCGAAGTATTTGAAAAGAAGCAAAATATCGTCTGATATTTTTTGACAACCCTATGGATATCATTCACTTAATATTTGTTAAAACTCGTCAATGTGACGATTTTTGGACGAGCTTTGAATGCCTTAAAATTTTCAGGGTGAAATATATTTCTGATTGACAAAGCGAAGATGGTTAAATTGTTATTTCTTCAAAATCATGCTCAAGGCATAGTTTAATTCTGTTAAAAGAGAAGAGACTAAATCGTATATATACTTTTATTACAATTATTTTATGACTACTAAAGGTCTGATTTTATTAAAAAGGAGGAAATAAAAATGGAGTGTATTTGTATTGTTATGAGCACTAAAAATAGCACTGTGATTAATTGTATTGTAACACAATAGGAATAAACAATAAACTGATTATATCGCCCGTGATGACACTTATATGGTTGTGTCTGTCACGCTTTCATTGCAAATGTTGCAATAACTGTCAGTTTGCTGGAAAACGAGTCATTTAACTAAACGAGTCTTGCCCATGCCAACATCCCGAGAATATTTCTAATTAATACTCTTCTTCTATTGCTCTTGTTGTTGTTGTTTTTTTTTTGTTTTTTTTTTTTGCAACAGGATCACGTGCGAAGAGGGACTATAATTAAATTAGTACACATTGTTGTAGCCCATGTATAATTGATCAGTTACTGACATGAAATAGGACTGGTTTACCATTGGGACAAACCATTAAAGCTATTTCCTGCCATGTTGATGCACAGTTAAGATCCATAAAACATAAGGAAGTAATCTTTTATATTATGCATTGATACAGTGATATATTTTACACACCACAATCGAGCTATTTGGTACTAACTTACGTATAAAAGATGCACTGTAACGCTCTGACTGATGTGCGCCTTTGCACTGCACTCTACTCCGTTCTTATTCCCTCTCAGCTCTTAATTGGAAACACCTATACCGATTTATCCTCACCCACAATCCCCACCCCCCTCCTCCATCCCTCCATGCCGTTAAATGCTATATCCCAGTCCTCACTTCTTAGTATATTTCAGTGACTCTGTTTGCAATATTGCGTCACTTCCCTATAATTTTCTACTGATTTTTGCACCCAAAATCAAATCCTTAAAAACCCTACCCATCCGTATCGGCAAATCCAAAGTGACCCACCTCTACCCAAAATAATAACTCTGATTGAAAATAATATCGATAACAACTAGATCACAATTAATGAAGAGGGAGAGATATCACAGTTAAGGATGGGGTAGGAGATACATCAACAACTGCAAATTAGGGGGGATGGGGGGTAACAGATTACTGATAAGATACCCATAGATAATGATAACTGTAAGAAGTATATTACAGTTTATAAAAAAGGTGAGGTATAAACGTTAATAATAATGAGGGAGGGTGTTGACCAGAGAAAATGGAGTTAGTATCACTCTCAGAGCTAATAGACTAGTTCATTACAAGAAGGAAAGGCAACACGGTTAGCGATAAGTCTGAAAGGTAACATAGTTAGTGATTAGAGGAAAATAGTAACATAGTTAACAACGAGAGTGAAGGGTAAAAACCTAGTGACGAGAGGGAATGGTAACGCAGTTACTGCCAAAAGAGAAGGGCAACATAGTTAGTGGTGGAAGGGAAAGATAACATAGTTAATGATGAAAGAGAAGGGTAACATAGTTAGTGGTGGAAGGGAAGGGTAACGTAGTCAATGATGAAAGAGAGGGGTAACATATTTAGTGGTGGAAGAGAAAGGTAACATAGTTAATGATGAAAGAGAAGGGTAACATAGTTAGTGGTGGAAGAGAAGGGTAACATAGTTAATATTGAAAGAGAAGGGTAACATAGTTAGTGGTGGAAGAGAAGGGGAACATAGTAAATGATGAAAGAGAAGGGTAACATAGTTAGTGGTGGAAGAGACGGGTAATATAATTAGTGGTGGAAGGGAAGGGTAACATAGTTAATGATGAAAGAGAAGGGTAACATAGTTAATAACGAGAAGGAACAGTAACATAGCTAGTTACTTGTGGAAGGGTAGAATAGTTAATGGTTAGAGGAAGGGCAACATAGTTAATATACTCATTTACACATCAAAGGAAATACAATGCCGTTATTTTAAAATAAAACAGACTTTGAATAACATTTTGAAAAAAGTCATTTCTGTCTGGCTATGACTCAATTGAAATGCCACAACTAACAAAATCCTTTTAAATGAGGTATAAATAAACACCAATCACTTTCGTTCAATGCTGTCCTCAATCTTTCCCCACTCCCACGATTAGAAGTTGTGTGCACACGGCATGCAAGTTTAAGGGATAAGTCGTGGTTAATTTTCTTTGATCTAACCCTTCATAGCAATGTATCCAAGTCAGTAAAACCGTACATTACGTTGGCGGCGCGGGAAGAGGGGGTGGGAGATGGTGGGGAGGGGGGCGGCTGGGTCATTAGCAACGCAAGAAGATTTCAGCCTATAAAAGAGGGTGTGTTACTAAACATAGCACTACTTGTAAAGACAACTCATTGCTTTACCCCCTCCCCCCTTACCCTCACCATCTCCTGGCAATTCAGTTATTGCCTTTTAACATCTGTACATAAATGTTGAGCTACAATCCTTTTGGTCAATCGCTTGCTATAAATTCTTGTAGCTGCCACATTCTGTTCTTCTGAAAAGTACGGATTTTATATTTTAAGAAGTAAGTTAGATCTTGTATTTCAATTTCTTGCTTTCTTTAAATAAATTTAAATCACTTTAATGCCATTAAATAAATACAACTAAATGAATATATTAAATAAATTTCGTAATCAAACAAAGGAATTAATTTGATTAAATTTCAATTTCAATTTAGTTTAAAATAGAATTTAATAAAAAAATTATGGTAGCAAGTGGAGAATCCTTTTTTAGTTAAAAGTATGCAAATTTAATAGGAAACTGTATGTGCGGAATCTAGCCATTTCAGTGAATAGGTATGTGTCCATCTGTGCAGAATCTAGACATTCCAATGAATAGGTGTGTGTCTATATGCACAGAATCTAGACACTCCAGTGACTAGTTGTTTGTCTATATGTGCAGAATCTAGGCATTTCAGTGAATAGGTGTATGTCTATATGTGCAGAATCTAGACATTCCAATGAATAGGTGTATGTCCATCTGTGCAGAATCTAGACATTCCAATGAATAGGTGTATGTCTATATGTGCAGAATCTAGTCATTCCAGTGACTAGGTGTCTGTATATATGTGCAGAATCTAGACATTCCAGTGACTATGTGTCTGTGTATATGTGCAGAGTCTAGACATTCCAGTGACTAGGTGTCTGTGTATATGTGCAGAATCTAGACATTCCAGTGACTAGGTGTCCATCCATGCAGAATCTAGATATTCCAATGAATAGGTGTGTGTATATATGTGCAGAATCTAGACATTCCAGTAAATAGTTGTCCATCTGTGCAGAATCTAGACATTCCAATGAATAGGTGTGTATATATATGTGCAGAATCTGGACATTCCAGTAAATAGGTGTCTGTGTATATGTGCAGAGTCTAGAAATTCCAGTGACTAGGTGTCTGTATATATGTGCTGAATAAATGCATTCAAATATTCACACTAAATATTCAATATGTTTAATCACCAACTGAACGAAAAAGAAAAGTAAACAAGAACCCATTTCTCAAAGGCTAAATATTAAACAATTGTCCAAAAAGCAATATTTTTAAAATCACCCCCCCCCCCCTTTCTCCGAGTAGAGTTTTAAAAACTTTTTAACCAGAATTTGGTTTGTTTCTCCTTTACAGACAATACTGTGTTGTTTTTTTTTTGTTCATGTTCCGAAACCTTTCTCAGAATCTTCTGTGCCAGTCCGAAACCTTTCCAGGGGTGTAGGACAAAATACCACCGGACATAATACCACTGGACATAATACCACCGGGCAAAATACCACCGGACATTATACCACCAAGGAAATGAAAACTAGGACAAAATACCACCACAATCTTGTATTTCTTTCTCTAATCACCGGAGCTATTTATAACTGAATGCAACTAAAACAAAAGTAAGATTACATTTACCGAGGACATTCTACTTTACTGTAACTGTTCTTTTTGTAGATCCTGGTTAGTTTATTGTCGTGGTTTACTGCTGTTGGTATTAGTTTAAATTCTGCTCATTTTAGTGCTCTATTTATATGCGGAAAGTCTCGCGCTATGGCAATCCCTTGTCAATAATGACATAACGGAGTATTTGCTCTTATTCTCTGCGACCTACTGCATCTGATTTTTATAATCCCAAAGCCGTCTCCGTTTCGCCTCTTATTTGATCTTCTTCCATGACTGGACGCCACGGAGTCTGCGTTGTTACGCTGTATAGTAAAAAGATATCGTTGGTGGTATTTTGTCCTAGTTTTCATTTCCTTGGTGGTATTATGTCCGGTAGTATTGTGTCCGGTGGTATTTTGTCCGGTTCCCCCTTTCCAGCACCCGTATTCAATAATTTAACTCAAACTCATACTCAAGCTGAAACTCATTTAAGTATTTTCTCAAAATACGAGTTTTTCGGCGTCATATCTCAGTTTAACAACAGACTCTTTCTGTGGTCAGCGGAAGAAATGTTTACTCCTATATTGTAAAGTGACTGAAATAAAGTACTTTAGATATATCATGGTGAGAAAAAAAAAGCTCACCAGCTCTCTTATATAGATTACTCAATTTTAAGCTACCTCTAGTCTAAGTTCTAAGTTTTACTTACTGAATGACTGAAGCCCATACTTTGTTCAAATTTAGAGTTTAAGCGTAAGTTCGAGTTCGAGCCACGCAGGAAAGAAAACATTGCTTTGCTGAGATAATGAAACGTCATGCCTCCCCCCCCCCCTTCTCCAAAATCCTCATCAAGGATAGTGCGTAATTGAAGCTTATAATTTATGTGAACATTCACTATATTTAAAATGACCATGTAAGATTTTGCATCCACTCGTCGTTCTTATAAAAGCAACACAAGTATTTTCAGTTTGTTCATCGTATTTTGAGTATGTAAGTAAAATACCCGTCATTATAAGCCAAATCACTCTTTGATTTTTGCCGAAGAGTTTTTGCGCTTCGGCTGACTTCAGCTGGGATAAGTATACAAAGAAATGATAGAAAAAAACTGGCAAAAATCAACAAATTTCCATTTTGCCAGAAACATATTCACATAATGGCTATTAAAGGGACTGAATAATATGTAAAATAGTTTTTAAAAGATCATATGATGGCTTTATAAATTTGAAAGTGCGCATATTAAAAGAACATTAGAATTTTGTTGTTTTCCCCTTATCATTTCTTTATAATTTATCCCAAAAAATTTGCAGTCGAAACAACACCTCATCGGAAAAACGCCAAAGTGCGAATTGGTTAATTGTAATGCACAGTGTAGCTGTTGGCACGGATGTAGGAAAAATGGCAACGGAAAAAATGGCAACGGAAATAATGGCAACGGAAAATATGGCAAGTGGAAATAATGGCAACGGAAAAAATGGCAAAGTGAAAAAACGGAAAAATGGCAAAATAGCAAAATAAAAACTTTATCACATTTGTTAAATTTATTCGTATGTGTAATATCACGAACATGTTGCTCATTCTAGACAACGCCCCTAATAAATGTGTTGTTGTGATGGCATCCGAACATCCATAGGATTAGCAATACTGTATACATAGGGTTAACGTTTTGCCTGATGTAGCCCAAATAAATGTTTTGTTACGTTGGCACCCGAGCATCCAAAGGATTAACGGTGCCGCACACAGGGATTACGTTTTGCCATTTTTGCTTGGACCCCTGACATCAAGTGGCATTAAGTGGTTTTGATTGGACTTTCTTTGATCCCGAGTAGTCAAGGTAGGCAATTTCTTTGTTTCGACTGAACTTCAGTGAAATCTGCAAAATTTGCCATTTTTTTTTTCCTTTTTTTCACTTTGCCATATTTTCCGGTGCCATTTTTTCCGTTGCCATTTTTTCCGTTGCCATTTTTTCCGTACCCCGATGGCACATGCGAGAGGCTTGTGCAGTTGCTGCTGCATCCATTACGCATTGTATTTGCGTTTTGATCATGAAAATAAGAACAAAGGCGAGGTACCCAACGTCAGATCAAGAACAATATGTGTGTCAAATTTGGGTGGTCCCAATATGACCAGAGGAGTAGTAAAAACAAAATGGCGGACCAATAAAAAAAGAACAAAAAGGTCTGAAACAGTGGTCTCATACAACTTCAATACATAACGAACATTGCGCGTGTTACAACATATTTTGTGCTGAGGAAGTTTGAGTGGTGGGATATATGCGGTGTTCTGATTGCTGAAATCTAACGGGGGAGGGGGGGGGGGGGGGAGTAGGAGGAGGAGCAGAAATCAAAATATAAACAACTCCATTCAACGTCTTGCCTTATTTATACAATAAAATTTAAACTGAGCAGCACTTTAAAGTGAAAATGTTTCTTTAAACCCATTACAATACTGCTACTACTTTTACTGCTGCTGCTGTTATGTCTTCTACTGCTACTACTAACTCCACTACTTCTACTACTATTACTACCAACTCCACTACTGCTACTACTTCTATTACAACTATTACTTTGTTGTTTCTGTTATTATTACTATTAGTAGTAGTAGCAGTAGATTAATAGTAGTGGTAGTAGTGAAAATAACAAAAGAAATAGTAGTAATAATAATAATAATAATAATAATAATAATAATAATAGTAGTAGTAGTAGTAGTAGTAGTAGTAGTAGTAGTAGTAGTAGTAGTAGTAGTAGTAGTAGTAGTAGTAGTAGTAGTGAAAGCAGAAGTACCAAAGACTAGTAGTGATGGTAATAGTTTTCTGGCTGCATTAAAAAAACGAATATACCCAAGGGTTAATTTGTTCTTTATCTTATAGCAAAATGCCTTTGGAGAATGACTGAGGTTATTTACTTTGAAGGAACATGGTTCATGATTAGTCTGGCGCGACAGAGATAAGATATGGTGACGGTTTATAAGCCAATCATTTTTCCTGATCTGTGAATAAGCAGCCGTTGTCTGTGGTACAGATGCAAGAACATGCCTATACTAATGAACTTCTAGTGACATAAATAAGTCCAAACAGCTGACAAGAAACAAAATATATTTATACATTTACGTGCTCGAATCCAGGATTTGTTGTTAAGGGGGAAGAGGAGGGGAGGGGCGGAAGGTCGGGGGTGGGGAATGGGGGTGGGGTGGGGGGCGGTGGGGAGTTGCTTGGTTGTGTTGGGCCGTGTCAAGACGCGGAATCGTTAGAATCTATAAAAAACCAGAATCAAGGGAAGCGTGGGAGGGGGGCGCTCAGAACTAGAGTTTGCTTGGAAACGCGGAACAAGAGTTTCCAGTTTACAAATGATTTGCCATTATTACCAAACAAACCTTTGCGTCGTTTTTCAGCCATGATGGCCAAACAGTGAGCACTTAGCAACTGTCTATTTTTATTACCACTCTAGTAATTACACGGAAGTGTCCGATTGCAAAGTAAAAATCTTCGGCAATTTCCGTGTTTCAAGAAAGCCATCGGCTTTTTTCTTTTTGCCGAGAGCTATGTCTGCCCTTTAAAACGCGTTGGATAAAAACCATGTAAAAACCATATAGCAAGTGCGTTATAAGTCATATATATATATATATATATATATATATATATATATATATATATATATATATATATATATATATATATATATATCAAACTCTGTATGTCGAAGCAAAGTAGCAAAATAAGAGCATCGTTAAGAATAAGGACCCTGGAATAAAACTATAATTCCAGTGGCGGATCCAAGGAGGAGGGGGGCGGGGGAGGGGGGCTCAGGGACTATACCCCTATCCTCCCCCATCCCCTTCCGTAAACTCGAAAAATAAAAAACTGTTAAACTTTGTGTTTTCACAAAAAGGCTAGACTGGTAAACTTATCCCTTCGGGTGATTTTTGAAGTTGCGCCTCCCCTTCTCTTCCCCCTTCCCCCTCGCCCTCCCCCCCCCCCCCACACACCTTAAGCTAAACTTGTATCCGCCACTGTATTCTACGTGAAAATGTGCCAGTCGTTTTTGTTTTTTTTTATAGATGCTAAATCTACAATTAGCATTCGAGTATTTTTACAAATAATGGAAATTTGAGGTTGACTGAAAGCATAGGTAAAAATTAATGTAATATAAATATTAAAGAAATAAGAATGTACGGGCATTTTAGACAATAAATCTAATAAATATTTTAGTGAGTATTATTTTATGTGCTTATTTGAAAGCCATTGAGTATTCTGTAAATCGATCGAGAAATTAATAATCAATGGATTTGAAACAAAGATAGAGGGTTTATAATAAAAATGAATGTGCATCGTTAATACAGAAAATCTTGTAATGGGGAAAAGTCTTGTTGACAAAAAGGTTCCCTTATTATTATGAAAATAAATAAATTGACAGTTTGATGAATGCCACTGGCGGATGAGGGAGCTTGTGAGGGCCGGGGAGAAGGGGGATGTTTTAAACGGGGATGTAAAACCCCAGTTTATGCTAATTATCCCTGCCTGCCTGCCTCCCTGCCTCCCTCTCTCCCTCCCTCCCTCCCTCCCTCCCTCCCTCCCTCCCTCCCTCCCTCCCTCCCTCCCTCCCTCCCTCCCTCCCTCCCTCCCTCCCTCCCCCCCTCCCTCCCTCCCTCCCTCCCTCCCTCCCTCCCTCCCTCCCTCCCTCCTCCCTCCCTCCCTACCTCCCATACATTGCACTTTATCTTTGCTCAAAAGAAGTCAATATCGGCTAAATATTGACCAAATTTTTTTGGAAAATTTATCTGATTTATTTAATTAAAGAGACACAGCTTAATATTCAGAACAAATTGCGAAACGGGAACTTTCTACAGCATGCATTTATCCGAGGATTATTACTTCCATTCATCCCCATTCAAAGTGAGTATTTTATTACCTAAAACTTGAAATAGCGATAAGAAAATGCATAAAACAGTAATCTGAAGTTATTACTCTGCTACTCCCACTAGTGGCTTGAGAAAATATACATCATAATTTGTACTATACACACCAGTTTGTATCTGTGTAGGATATGAATGTCTTATGTGTTTGGAAAATATCCTTTAAGGGTTGACGAATTTCCGAATGTGTGTGTGTGTGTGTTTTTTTTTTTTTTTTTTTTTTTTTTTTTTTTTTTTTGCTCTTATTATGTTATTATAAAAGTGGCTGCGTTGACGTTATATCTGAGGGTAAACAAATTTAATTGATGATTTTTGAAATTCGGATTAAACTACAAACTGATTTAATTAGCATTTAAAACAGTGTTAGCATTATCATATAAGTTAACAACAATTCCATGAAAAAAATATATATATAACGACTGGGTGTGTTTAAAAGCGGTACCGTTCAATCTCGGCCCCACTTAAAAAATCGATCTCACAGATGCCTTATTATCCTCTGATATGATACCAAACCGTTCTTATGAAGTATGTCAATAGAGAAGCTACATCTGGACAGGGGATTTTCTTTAGCGTGGGGCCGGGGTGTGGGGGGGGGGGGGGAGTGGGAGGGGTTAGGTGTAGAGGGAGAGCAGGGGAGCGGTGTGGAGGAAGGTTGGAGAGTGGGGCGGGGATGCGGAATACTGGTTATGAAGTTAGGGGGTTGTAACTCTTGGTGTCAAAAATCGCGATTTCGCGGCTCTTTTGCACAATTTTTATTTTATTTATTTATTTATTTATTATTATTATTTTTTTTGGGGGGGGGGGGTAATGGGGTAAGGGATGGAATCAGTAACCCCTCAATATGCCCCCCCCCCCACTCTAGAAGCTGTCATCAGAGAGCTGATGTATAACCTCTCGTGTCGACATTACACCCACTGAACGAAAAAAAAAGTAAATAATTGTAATGGGTAGGGCAAATAGACTTAGCATTTGTTCTGTTGTTTTAATGCTAAATAAAGAATGTAAAGAACCACGGCTACACCACAGCGTGCCGTGTAGCCAGTAGTGACGTCACGCTACTGTAGTGAGCGGGGGGGGGGGGGCGGGGGGAGGGAGATGGAGGAGGGGAGGGCGTGAAGTCTCACAACCCCCCCTCTACCACCGTCCTCTGCACCTTCCTTTACATTGAATCAGAGCGGTGTATTTTTTTTCAAGCTCCCGTCTCAAATTCAGCTCAAGCTCTAACTCAAAATTTGAACCAATTATGAGCCATGGTTAATCGATAAGTACAACTTGAAAATTAGTTTAGACTCGGGCTAACTTAGATCTAACATACAGGTTAACATTACTTAAAATTAAGTAAAATTAACTGAAAGAAGTAATTTATTTTACTAATTTAAATTATACAAACATTTTTCTTCTTTCTTTGTTTTTGTTTTCTTTCACAGTACACACAAAACGACTAGAATTTCCGATGTGATTTAATTGCGACGCCTGCACCCGTATTCAATACCTTAGCTCAAACTCATACTCAGAAGGTCGCCCTTACTCAATAACATGGCTCAAATTTACGCTCAAACTCTAAATTTGAGCAAAGCATGAACTTCAGTCAAGATTAGAAAGTGGCTTGAAATTAAGTAAAGGCAAATGGGAGAGCTAGTCTCACCATAACATGTCTAAAATATTATTCCAGGTATTTTAAATTCTACAAGCAAATATTTCTCCAGCTGCCCACAGAAAGGGTCTTAGTGTTCAGGGGAGTTTGGACCCTGAAAACCTTAAATTGATATTTTGAAATTCAAGTTGCCCGTATTCAGTGACTTAGCTCAAATTCATACCTCAGTTGAGTCTGAAATTTGAGTTTAAAACTCACTGAATGACTTAAGCTCATAATTTGTTCAAATTAAGAGTTTGAGCGTAAGTTTAAGTTTGAGCCACGTTATTGAATAAGAGCAAAGTTCTAGGCTCAATTTGAGGATGAGTTTGAGCTAAGTCACTGAATGCAGGTGCTGTTTTGAGCAAATGCTCAAGTGAGTTTGAAACTCAAGTTTGAGCTGCTTCGGAATACGGGCTAGTAGTGTGTGGAAGTTTACGGAATTAAAATTTCAATTTACCTTGTGCTGCGCTTAAACGTTTTTATTTGGTGGCTCACTGACCTTTGGTGTATGTATACTCGTGTACAGATAGTTATTATTAAACTTTATTCAAGGATAATACCAAACCCGGACATGCTTCCCCTGATACGCTCGGAGACGCTCGGAGACAGCAGTGCACAAGACTACAGCAAATGTTTCGAATGAAGTGAACTGTAAACAACGTATATTTGAGTAAAGTTGTATTTTTTTAGTTTGTTTGCGGGTTTGAATAAAGCGACTGTGAGACTAGCGTTGGCATTAGTCTCGATTTCATTACAATGCGTTAATGTACATAAACAAATCTCCCGTCTTTACCAGCTAATGGTGTGGCTATAATATAGCAGCAGTCAGATTCCATCACGGTTAATACCATGAATATAACATCAAAATAACTCCACATAAAGTAACGCCACATAATGGTTGAGATGAATGCGGCATGATCAAAGGACTAATTTGGCATGATCAAAGGATGACTGCGGCATGATCATAAGATAAACATAACAGAATCACAGGATAATGTTGAAACAGACTCCATAAGACTGAACTAAAAACTCTCTTTGGATGGGATGGTGGGGAGGGGGTGGAGGGGGGAGGGGGCCGGGATGGGAGCAGGAGGGTTAGGATAAAGACCCAGTGTAATTCTTGGCAATGTTAGTAAATGAAAAGGAAAACATAGTTTTCGTTTCTTGTTGCCCCGATAATAATAATAATAATAATAATAATAATAATAATAATAAGATACACACAAACACACTCATGCAGACAAAAATACACACGCAGACAAACAAAGAGACACGACAATAATAATAATAATAATAAAGTAATAATAATAATAACACTAATGCGATGATGATGTATCACAATTAGGGTTAGTCATGTCTCCCTCACCGCTAGTCAAACACGTGACGTCACAGCACTGCTCGCGAGAGGGGACCCATCAGTAATGCATTCCTCGCGGGAGGGGGGGGGGGGGGGGGTCTTCGGCAATGCATTGTTACGAGTGAAAAGGTCCATAAAAATGCGGCACTTACCTCAAGAATAAAACAGAAGAGAATCCCATTAGGGGGCAGCAATATTTGGGCTTCTTTTGAAATAGAAACAATACAGAATGCTCTATGAATGCAAACTCATGCCTCCGTTTTAAGTAAGCTTTTTCAAGAGAAAAAAAAAACAACACTTTTCAGAACATTGTTTTATAAAACGAACAAATTCGAACTCATTAAGAGTATATCGTTGATGAGAGCTTAACACGCGAGAGGCTTTTTGAACGAAAGTATTATTTTTTATTATTTGTTTTTAACTTTTTTGTTCAGAATACACATTAAAATAATAAGTTGCATCTTTCTAAACAGGAAAAGCTCCCATAAACCTTTGAAATAATTTAAAAAGAGCACTTCTATATATGTCATGAAAATATATATTTTTTTCTCTTAAGATTATCACTGGTTATAAGTTTGATATGTTTTCAGAGGTTTGCAATTTTCAGTGACGTAAGTGCATCATTAAAATCTATGGACGAAAAGTGATGGTGACGTCACGTAGCTAAACATGGGCGTACCTATGTCTGTTTGGGGGTTAACCAAAAAGCTCAGCTCCATTGGAATTAATTCTTATATTCTAGTATTACATTTGTGTTCACAAAAATACGTTATAAAACAGCTCACCTCTGATGAGATCTATTTGTTATGTATAAACACAGAGCGGATGGATATTTTAAAAGGTAGTTCCGCTCTATTTATGAGTACCAGTGGGTCTGTGGAGTAAAAAGGTGTTATACACAATAGACCGAACTGCCGAAGAGGTTGGCTGTTGAACAACAACAACAACACGAACCACCCAGGAGGTTGGCTGTTGAACAACAACGAGTATTTGAAAATTGATTTCAAATGTGCTACGGGCAGAGCAAAGATTGCGTGATGCTTTTCAAACATATACGACCCCTCCAGGGCATTTGTGTTCACAAAAATACGTCACTAAGCACTATTTCAAATTTCAGCGTAGATTATAATAGCAGTTGCAAGTTCAGGGGAGTTTTTTTTTTTTTTTCAACCTTTTATTCTCAAAATGACACTTTTCCTCTAATTTCTCTGAAGTTTAACATTTTCCTTAAATACTCCGGTGCAAGAATAATTTTGTAATTCAATGTTTGGTCCTGAAAAATAGGGGTAACTTTTAAATATAACCATTGTTTATCTTTCTGTTTTAGAATAAAGCGAGGACCTCATTTTAGGGGAGAGTTTAATCTTTTCTGAAAAAAAAATCGCCCAAAAAAGCCAGACTGTGATAATGGTGAAGATGATAATACCAGGTGTAGCTGATTGGTTCATAGCCCTCGTCACGTGTCTCCACTGCGCATGCGCAGCGTCCATTGTAGGCAAAACTGGGTCAACTGATGCAGCCAATCAAAATCATGTTGCGGTAAGTTTTCAAAAATCATTGTGATTGAATATTTAAAATTTTAAACTTTTAACGCAAAATAAGAAAGCTATCGACAAATTGTGCTGAGCGATTTTTAAAGAAGTTATTATATGTTTAAAAAAAAATTTTTTTATGTGAAATGAAGTGCTATATAAGTAAACATATTTGTCATAATTTGAATGAATAGGATCATCTGTCACGCAATTCAAAATCATCGCTCATTGAGTCTTTCGGTCACCTCTTAAAACATATTTGTTATAATTTTGAAAATCCTTAAAATGTCGACATGCAAGAAATCTATTTTATAAGCTGACCGTTTTATCTGCAAATTGTGTGTCCTTTTTGTCTGGGGTCGGTATGTCCAGGGCCGTTATGTCCGGGGCAGTTATATCCTGATATATGTCTCCAAATAATAAACAACCTTTTTATAGTTTGGCATGCATAATAATTAAATAGTACTGTTTTTTTTAGGATATTGCAAAAGATTCGTTGAATTTCAATACGTTTTACGGCACTCCATCACAAAGAAAGGACTTCCGCAGAACGCTCAAAAGATTCAACGCGAATGCTTTCTTTGGTGCGCGCGGAAAAAAAGGAATTCCACTCAACGCATTCGTGGGTGCGCGCGGAAAGAAAGCCTCACAGACAGACACGCAGATAGACACAATCGCTGTGCATCCAACAACAGCAAGCGAACGACAAACGGCGGACTTTGCTGCAGCGAAAACGAGAATTACTAAAAACGGAAATGACCTGCAGAGCGTTAGCGGGCAACCGAAATCGCGTCAAGCGCGCTCAGTGATCGACATGTTAAAGAGGCCCAAAACGCGCCCCGTTCTCCGCTACCAGAACGGAAAGCGCGTAGACGCCGGATCATTCTTTGGCGTGCGCGGAAAACGCGGAAATAGTGACATGGTACCCAGGTTTATATATCCAGATCAATATATTCCCAACGATCGTTGGGCCGTGCGGAGGGATATATTCGAGCCGCAGTACCCCCCAAATTACGAATTAGTCCGGAACGATTATGATGCCATGACGGATCCGTATTATGGCTACGGTGACGTCATCTATGAGGATTACAGTGACTTTGATCCGGAGCTCCTCGAGCTGGCAGTGCGGCTGGCGGCACAGGACAATAACAGAGGTAAATATATGACGTCATACCGAGAATAGGATCAACAATAGGAGTAGAAATAGGAGCAATAAAAACCAGGCATAAATATTTGAGCAAGAAAATGGATAAAAATATGAAGAAAATGTGACCAAAAATTTGAGTAAATTAAGGCCAAAAATTTGAAAAAAATATGATCAACAATTTGAGGAAACTAAGACCAAAAATTTAAGGAAACTATGACCAAAACATTTGAGGAAAATATGAATAAAAGTTTTAAAAAAGTTAAACAAGAGTTAAAAAAGATTAAGACAGGATTGAAAATTTAAAAACTTATGACTGCAAAAAATTTAAAAGCAGAAATGCTCGGGACTGAAACCGCAAGCTTGACTTTGCAAAAATTGGCATCTGCGGGGGGATGGGGTTAATTTCCGACGGTTTTCAGTAACCAGATTAAAACACGAGGGCAAATAAGAAACAATTGCCTTTTTTATAGTTTAAAGACCTGGTTGAAAGTGTTCCCCAAAAACGTTGTCACGCATCTTAAAAATGTTTTTAAATAATTTGAAAATGATATCAAAGCATCGAAATCCTACTGTTCGTCTTGAAGGGATATTTCACAACTGCACATTGTTGCGTAAGAGTGCATTATTACGTACGAGAGCTTTGTTGTGTACGAGTGCGTTACTGTTATATCTACCTGATATCACTGCTCACTTTTTGAGCGGAAGGGGTAGGGTGGGGGAAGGGAGTGGGGGTTAAGAGGGGAGGGGGAATACCTCTATTAATTCACCTTCTTGCGTGGTATGCTTTGATTTTTCCTAAACCAGCTGACGTCACCGCTGACGTCACACTGAGTTGAGTGTTTGTGTATGTGTGTGTGCGCGCGTGTGTGTGTGTGTGGGGGGGGGGGGGGGGGGTGGAGGGTGGAGGTATGAGAGGAGGGGAGAGGGTGTATGTTGTGTTCTAACAGTTCCAGATACACTGCTGTGCGTTTGATTCATGTTTCTTTCTTGTTTACCTTTCCCAGGAATACTTGGCGGAAGTGACGTACATGTGACGTCAAAGCGAGGACCTCCTTCCGGTTTCCATGCAGTGAGGGGCTAATATCCTACGCGTGCATAAGTAGGTAACACTATCTTCATTTTAAAATATAAAATCTTTAATCCAAAGCAGACTTTTACAGATAGGGACCTAAACACAAGAAGGTTAAAATTTAAAAAAAGAAAAAAAAAACAATAAAAACAAAGCAAAAACCTGGTGTGTGACTTGGAAAATACAAAAAAAAAAAAAAAAAAAAAAAAAAGAGTACAAAAGTTCACACTGGGTGTTCCCAAAATGGCGCATTTTTTGAATAATTATTTGTAACCGGATCTGAACGGAA